>AWOL01S0046452.1:0-48754 GCA_000715115.1 Nicotiana otophora | reverse complement strand
AAAAAAAAAAAAGAACGGTGATGGCGAGGCAATGACTATTTTTTCTTAGGTCGTTTTTGATGGTCCAGCAAAATTTTAGTCGATTCGGGTTTGGCTATAGCACATAAAAATCTAGGAATCGGGCAGAATTTCAGTTTATGGCTCTAAATGCCAAAAAAGAGGAACGGTCATGGAGTGGCGATGACTATTTTTCCTTTGGTCATTTTTGTTGGGCCGCAAAATTTTAGGCGATCCTAATCTAGTGGCCCGGGCCCATGCAAATGGCGTCGGCTATATCACACAAATATCTGGAAATCCGATGAAATTCCAGCTTTATGGCGCTAAAATGACAAAAAATAATGAACATTCATGTGAAGCGATGACTACTGTTCCTTAGGTCATTTTTTATGGTTCGGCAATATTTTCGGCGATCCGGGTTCGGTGGCCCGGGCCCATGCAGATGGCGTGGGTTAACGCACTCAACAATCAGGGAATCGGGCAAAATTCCAGGTTTATGGCTATAAAATGCCAAAATATGAGAAACGATCATGGAGAGGCAGTGATTATTGTTCCTTAGATCATTTTTGATGGTCCATCAAATTTTAAGGCGATTCAGGTCCGATTTTCTGGGTCTAACACGGCCCAAAGACGCCAAAAAATGAGGAACTAGCATGGTAAGGCGATGACTATAGTTCCTTAGGTCACATTTTATGGGCCAGCAAACTTTTAGGCGATCCGGGTCTGGTGGCCTGGGTCCATGCAGATGATATGTGCTATAGCACTCGAATATTTTGGAAATCGGGCAGAATTCCAGTTTCATGGCCCTAAAATGCCAAAAATTAAAAAACGGTCATGGCGAGATGATTACTATTCTTAGTTATGTCATTTTTTATAATCTGGAAAACTTTTTGGCGATCCGGATCCGGTGGCCCGGGTCCATGCCGATAGCGTGAGCTTATAGCACACGAAAATCTAGAATTTAGGCGGAATTCCAGTTTTATGGCCCTAAAATGCCAATAAACGAGGAACGGTCATGGCAAGGTGATGACTATTGTTTCTTAGGTCATTTTTATGGGACCAAACATATTTTAGCGAATCACGGTCTAGTAGCCTACGCTCATGTAGTTTTGTGGTCCTAAAATGCCAAAAAATAAGGAACGATCATGGCGAGGCGATGACTATTATTTTTTACGTCGTATATGATGATACGGAAAAATTTTAGACGATCGGCATCAGTTGTCCTGGGCCCATGCAGATTGTGTGGGCAATAGCACACGAAAATTTGGGAATCGGGCGAAATTTCGTTTTTATGGCCCTAAAATTCAAAAAACGAGGAACGGTCATGGCGAGGTGATGACTATTGCTCCTTAGGTCATTTTTTATGGTCTAGCAAATTTTAGCCGATTCAGATTTGGTGGCCCGGGCCCATGTAGATGGTGTGGGCTATAACACACAAAAATTTGGGAATCAGGCAGAATTTCAGTTTTATGGCCCTAAATGCCAAAAGTGAGGAACGATCATGACGAGGCGATGACTGTTGTTCCTTTGGCTGTTTTTAATGGGCTAGCAAAATTTTAGGCGATCCGTATCTGGTGGCTCAGACCCATGCAGATGCGTGGGCTATAACACATAAAAATCTGGAAATCCGACGAAATTCCAGTTGTATGGCCCTAAAATTCCAAACAAAGAGGAACGGTCATGGGGAGGCGATGACTATTATTTCTTAGGTCGTTTTTGATGGGATGGTAAAATATTAGGTGATACGAGTCCAGTGGCCTGAGCCCATGCAGATGGTGTGTTCTATAGCACACGAAAATCTAGGAATCGGGCGTAATTCCAGTTTTATGGCACTATAATGAAAAATATTAGGAACAGTCATGGCGAGGTGATAACTATTGTTCCTTTTGGATGGTCCGGCAAAATCTTAGCCGATCCGGGTCCGGTGGTCTGGACCCATGCAGATGGAGTGGGATATAGTACACAAAAGTTTGGGAATCAGGCGAAAATCCAGTTTTATGACCCTAAATGCCAAAAAACGGGGAACAGTCATGGCGAGGCAATGACTATTGTTCCTTAGGTCATTTTTGATGGGCCGGCAAAATTGTAGGCGATCCGGAATCTTCCTGAATTCTTATTTTTTCCCTAAAACTCCAAAAAATGAGGAACGGTCATGCCGGAGCAATGACTATTATTCGTTAGGTCATTTTTAATGGGCCCGCCAAATTTTAGGCGACTCGAGGTTGGTCACCCCGATGCATACCGATGGTGTGGACTATAATACACGAAAATCTAGGAATCATCCTGAATTCTTATTTTTTGGCCGTAAAACACCAAAAACGAGGAACGGTCATTAAAGAGCGATGACTATTTTTAGTTAGGTAATTTTTTATAGACCCGCAAAATATTAGGAGATTCGGGACGGTCACCCAGATTCATGTTGATGACTTGGTTTGTAGCACACGTTAATTTGGGAATCATCCAGAATTCCTGTTTTACCATAAAATGCCAACAAATGAGGAACAATAATGGCAGAGAGATGACTATTAGTCGTTAGGTTATTTTTTATGGGCCAACAAAATTTTAGGCGATTCGGAGCTGGTCGTACGGATGCATATCGATGGCGTGGACTATAGCACACGAATATCTGGGAATCGTCCTTAATTCCAATTCTTTAGCCCTAAAATTCTAAAACAATGATGAATGGTCATATCAAAGCGATGACTATTGTTCGTTAGATCAGTTTTGATGGGCCCTCAAAATTTTAGGAGATTCAGGGCCGGTCCCTCGGATGCATGCTGATGGCGTGGATATAGCACACGAAAATGTGGGAATCGTTCTCAATTCCTATTTTTTGGCATAAAATGCCAAAACATAAGGAACAATCGTATAGGAGCGATGACAATTTTTTAGTAGGTCATTTTTTATGGGACCGCAAAATTTTAGGCGATTCGGAATCAGTCGCCCTGATGCATGCCGATGGCATGAAGAATAACACACGAAAAATCTTCGAATCATCTTGAATTCCTATTTTTTAGCCCAAAAATGCAAACACGAGGAATGGTCATGCCGCAACGATGACTATTATTCGTTAGGCCATTTTTTATGGGCTCGCCAAATTTTAGGCGATTTGGGGTTAGTCACTCGGATGCCTGCCAAAGGCATGGACTATAGCATAATAAAATCTGGGAATTGTCCTTAATTCCTGATTTTTTGCCCTAAAACACCAAAAAAAGAGGAACGGTCGTGCTGGAGCGATTATTATTGTTCGTTAGGTCATTTATTATGGACCAACAAAATTTTAGAAGATTCAGGGCGGTCGCCCGTATATAAGTTAGTGGCATGGCACACGAAAATCTGGGATTCGCCCCGAATTCTTATTCATTTGGCCTAAAACGCCAAAAAATAAGGAACAGTGTCCTAGATTGATGACTATTGTTAATTAGGTCATTTTTTATGGGCCTGCAAAACCTAAGGCAATTCAGAGCCGGTCGCCCGGATGCATGCCGATGGCGTGTAATATTGCACAAGAAAATCTGGGAATCATCTTAAATTCTAATTTTTAGCCCTAAAATGCCAAGAAATAAAGAACGAACGTGCCAGAGTAATGACTATTGTTAGAGATTCGGGGCCGGTCGCCCGTATGCATGTCGATGGTGTGGAATATAGCACTCACAAATCTAGGAATCGTCCTGAATTCCTATTTTTTGGACCTAAAAGGCTAAAAAATGAGGAACGATCGTGCCGAATTGATGACTTTTTATTTGGTTGTTTTTTATAGGCCCGCATAATTTTAGGCTATTTAAGGTCAGTTTCCCATATGCATGTTGATGGCGTTAGGTCATTTTTTATGGGTCCGCAAAATTGTAGGAGATTCAGAGCCGATCGCCCGTGTGCATGCAGAAGGCATGGACTATAGCACATGAAAATCTAAGAATTGTCTTGAATTCTCATTGTTTGGCCCTAAAATGCCAAATAACAAAAACCTATCGTGCTAAAGCGATGAAATTATTCGTTAGATCATTTTTTTGGGCCCGCAAGATTATAGGCGATTCAGGGTCATTGCCAGGATGCATGCCGATGGCATGGACTTTAGCACATGAAAATTTGGAAATCGTCCTGAATTCCTGCTTTTTGGCCCTAAAATACCAAAAGATGAGGAAAGGTCGTACCGGAGTGATGACTATTTTTCGTATAGTCGTTTATGATGGGCCAGCATAATGTTAGGCTAATCGGGGTCGGTCACCCAGATACATGCCTATTACGTGGACTATAGCACACGAAAATCTGGGAATCATCATGAATTCATATTTTTTGGCCCTAAAACAACAACAAAATCAGGACCAATCGTTCCAAAATGATGAATATTGTTAGATATGTCATTTTTGATGGACCCACAAAATTTTAGGAGATTCGACGGCCGGCCGGAAACACTCAGATGGCATGGACTGTAACATACGATAATTTGGTAATCGTCTAGAATTCCTGTTTTTTTCTCTAAAATGCCAAAAAATGAGAAACAGTCATGCTGGAGAGATTATTATTGTTCGTTATGTTGTTTTTGATGGGCCAGTAAAACTTTAGGCGATTCGGAGCTGGTTGCTCATATGCATGCTGATGGCGTGGACTTATAGCACATGAAAATCTAGGAATCGTCCTAAAGTCCTATTTTTTAGCCCTAAAATGCTAAAAAATAGGAATGGTCATACCGGAGCAATGACTATTATTCATTATGTCGGATTTTATGGGCCCACAAAATTTTAAGAGATTCAGTGTCGGTCGCCGGATGCATGACGATGGCATGGACTATAATACACAAAAATCTGGTAATCATCCTAAATTTCTATTTTTTGGCCCTAAAATATCAAAACAAAATGAGAAACAGTCATGCCAGAGCGATGACTACTATTTGTTAGATCGTGTTTGATGGGAAGAAAATTTTTAGGCAATTCGGAACCGGTCGCCTAGAAACATGCTAATGGCGTGCACTGTAGCATACGAAAATTCAGGAATCGTCTTCAATTCTTATTTTTTGCCCTAAAACGCTAAAAACAAAAGAGGAACTGTCGTGACAGAGCGATGTCTATTGTTGTTTAGGTTATTTTTATGGTCCATCATAGTTTTAGGAGATTCGGGCCGGTCTCCCGGATGCACGTCGATGGCGTGGACTATAGCATACGAAAATCTGGGAATCGTCATGAATTCCCATTTTTTGGCCCTAAAATGCAAACAAATGAGGAACGGTTATTCCGGAGCAAAGACTATTTTTTGTAAGGTAGTTTTTGATGGGCCCGCAAATATTTAGGCAATTCGAGGTTGGTCGCCCAAATGCATACAGAAGGCGTGAATTATAGCACACGAAAATCTGGGAATCGTCTTGAATTCTTGTTTTTTGACCCTAAAATACCAAAAATGAGGAATGGTCATGCCGGAGTCATGAATATTATTCGTTAGGTCGTTTTTGATTGGCTCTCAAATTTTAGTAGATTCAGGGTCGGTCGCCAGGATGCATTCCAAAGACGTGGATTATTGCAAACGAAAATCTGGGAATCGTTCTAAATTTCTATTTTGTAGCCCTAAAATACCAAAAAATGAGGAACGATCGTACAAGAGCGATGACATTTATTTATTAGGTCATTTTAGATGGGCCCAATAAACTCTAGACGATTCGGAGCCCGACGCCCAGATGCATGCCGATGGCATGGACTGTAGCATACGAAAATCTGGGAATCGTCCTGAATTCCTATCTTTTTGGCCCTATAATACCAAAACGTGAGGAACGGTCGTGCCAAGTGCTGACTATTTTTCGTTATGTTATTATTGATGGGCTCGCAAAATTTTAGACGATTTAGGGTTGGTCACCCGAATTCATGCAGATGGCGTAGATTATAACACACGAAAATTTGGGAATCGTCCTGAATTCCTGTATTGTGGCCCTAAAATGAAAAAACAATGAGGAACAGTCATGCCGAAGCGATGGCTGTTATTCTTAAGACATTGTTTGATGGGCTCGCAAAATTTTAAACGATTAGAGGTTGGTCGAATTGAAGCATGCGATGGCATGGACTTTAGCACACGAAAATCTGGGAATCGTCTTGAATTCCTGTTTTTGGCCCTAAAATGCCAAACACTGAGGAACGATTGTGCTAGAGTGCTGACTATTGTTCGTTAGGTCATTTTTATGGGCCCGCAAAAGTTTAGGCGATTCGAGGTCGGTCGTCAGGATGCATGTCGATGGTGTGGACTATATCATGCGAAAATCTAGGAATCGTCCTTAATTCCTATTTTGGCCCTAAACGGCTAAAAACGAGCAACGATAGTGCTGGAGCAATGACTTTTATTCGTTAGTTCATTTTCGATTGGCCCGCAAAATTTTAGGTGATTCAGGGTCAGTCACCCGGAAGGCATGAAAATGGCGTGTACTATAGTAAACAAAAATCTGGGAAGCGTCCTAAATTTCTGTTTTTGGCCCTAAAATGCCAAAAAAGAGGAACGGGCCGAAGCAATGGCTATTGTTCGTTAGGTCATTTTTTATGGGCCCCCAAAATCTTTGGTAATTCTGGCTACATCACCCATGCATGCCGATGACTAGACTATATCACACAAAAATTTTCTAAATTCTGATGTTTTGACCCTAAAATGCCAAAAAATAAGAAACGGTCATGCAGGGACAATGACTATTGTTCGTTAGGTTATTTTTTATAAACCCGCAAAATTTTAGCCGATTTAGGGTCAGTTGCCCAGATGCATGTAGATGGCGTAGACACTAGCATACGAAATCTGAGAATCGTGTTATATTCCTGTTTGTTGGCCCTAAACACCAAAAAACGAGGAACTTTCATGCCAGAGCAATGACTATCGTCCTTAGTTAGTTTCTGATGGGACAACAAAATTTTAGACAATTCGAGATCGATCGCCCGAATGCATGCAGAAGGCGTGCGTGGATCTATAGCACACGAAAATCTAGGAATCGTCCTAAATTCCTATTATTTGGCCCTAAAATGCAAAAGAAATGAGGAATTATCGTGCCAGAGCGATGACTCTTATTCATTAGGTTGTTTTTAATCGGTCCACAAAAGTTTAGGCGATTCGGAATTGGTCATCTTGATGCATGCCAATGGCGTGGACAATAGCACACAAAAATCTAGGAATTGTCCTGAATTCTTATATTTTTGCCCAAAATTACCAAAAAATGACAAACGGTCATTCCAGAGCAATGACTATTGTTAGTTAGGTCATTTTTGATGGATCTGCAAAATAATAGGAGATTCGGAACGATCACCCAGATGCATGGTGATGGCGTGGTCTGTAGCACACGATAATTTAGGAATCATCCAGAATTCCCGTTTAAGCCCTAAAATGCCAAAAAATGAGGAACAATCATGGAGGATCGATGACTATTAGTCATTTGGTTTTTTTTGATGGGCCAGTAAAATTTTAGGTGATTCAAAATCGGCCTTTCAGATGCACGTCGATGGCGTGCACTATAGCACACGAAAATCTGGGAATCGTCCTAAATTCCTATTTTAGGCCTAAAATGCAAAAAACCAGAGGGATGACTATTGTTCGTTAGATCAGTTATGATGAGCCCGCAAATGTTTAGGAGATGCAGGGTCGGTCGCGTTGATGCATGTCGATGGCATAGACTATATAGCACACGAAAATGTGGGAATCGTCCTTAATTCCTTTTTTCTGCGTAAAACACCAAAAAATGAGGAACAATCATGCCTGAGCGATGACAGTTGTTTGTTAAGTCATTTTTTGGGACCACAAAAGTTTAGGCAATTCGGAGCCGGTCACCCGGATGCATGTCGATGGCATGGACAATAACACAAACAATCTGGGAATTGTCTTGAAATTCTATTTTTTAGCCCAAAATGCAAAACGAGGAATGGTCATGCCGGAGCGATGATTATTGTTCGTTAGGTCATTTTTTATGGGCCCGCCAAAATTTAGGCAATTCGGGATTCGTCACCGGGATGCTTGCCGAAGGCGTGGACTATAGCACATAAAAATCTGGAATCGTCCTGAATTCCTGATTTTTGGCCCTAAAACACCAAAAGAAAGAGGAACGGTCATGCTGGAGCGATGACTATTGTTTGTTAGGTCATTTTTTATAGACCCGTAAAATATTAGGAGATTTCGGGTAATCGCCCGAATGCATGCAGATGGCGTGGACTGTAGTGCTAAAGCAATGACTATTGTTTATTAGGTTATTTTTTATGGGCTAGCAAAATCTTAAGCGATTCGGAGCCGGTAGCACACGACAATTGTAACGATCCAGCCGGTCGTTTCGAGAGTTATAACCCTATTTTCCCCATTCCTACTTCTTTTTGTGTTATTTAGCTATATTACGTTATATCGGGTTAGTTGGTTCGGGTCCAGAAGGAACTCAGAGTGAAATGAGACACATAGTCTCATAATTGAAAATTTTAAGTTAGAAAAGTGGACCGGATATGGACTTATGTGTAAACGACCTCGGATTTGAATTTTGATGATTCCAATAGCTTTGTATGGTAATTTTGGGCTTAGGGGCGTGTCTGGAATATTATTTGGAAGTCCGTAGAGGAATTAGGCTTGAAATGCCGAAAGTTTTATTTTTGAGAAGTTTGACCGGGGGGTTGACTTTTTGATATCGGGATCAGAATCTGATTCTGAAAATTGGAATACCTCTGTTTGTCATTTAGGACTTGTGTGCAAAATTTGAGGTCAATCGGACGTGATTTGATAGGTTCCGGAGTTGTTCGTAGAAATTAGAAATTTCAAAGTTCATTAGGCTTGAAATGGGGTGTAATTCATGGTTTTAGCGTTGTTTGAGGTGATTTGAGGTTTCGACTAAGTCCGTATGATATTTTAGGACTTGTTGGTATATTTGGTTGAGGTCCCGAGGGGCTCGGGTGAGTTTCAGATGGTTAACGGGTTGGATTTTGGACTTGGAACTCTGCTGGAATTTTTCTGATGCACCATCTGGTTTCCTTCATCGCGTTAGCGAGTGGAGCCTCGCGTTCGCGAAAAGGAACTGGGAGGCTGGCAATATTTGCTCTTCGCGTTCGCGAAGAGAAGCACGCGTTCGCGAAGGGTGGACTGGGTGTGCATCGGGACGCATGAGGTGTTACACGTTCGCGAAGAAGAGAGGAAACAGCCGAAGACCCCAGGCAATTAGTCTACGCGTTCGCGTAGGGGGGTGTCACGTTCGCGTAGTGAGGGGGAAACGAAGCATCGCGTTCGCGTAGAAGGCATTGAGGCAGAGGCATTTTGTGCTTCGCGCACGCGAGGGTGATGTCGCGTTCGCGAAAGAGAAATTTGGACGGGAGTTATTTTGTGCTTCGCGAACGCTAGGCACTGACCGCGTTCGCGAAGAAGAAAAGTCTGGGAAGTGAGTTTAAGTTCTGAAAATGGGACTTCGTCCCATTTTCAGTTTTTGGCGATTTGGAGCTCGGAAGTGAGGCGATTTTGGGTGATTTTCAGAGGAAACAACGGGATAAGTGTTCTTAACTCAATATTGGTTAAATTACCCGAATCCATGGTTGTTTTTATCATTTAATTGGTGAATTGAGTTGGGAAAATTTAAAAACCCTCTTGGTTTAAATCGAAGATTTGAGGGTCGAGTTGGGGTCGGATTTTTGTAAAATTGGTATGGTTAGACTCGTGGTTGAATGGGTTCCGGATTTTGTAACTTTTGTCGAGTTCCGAGACGTGGGCCCTACGGACGACTTTTGAGCTAATTTTCAGAAAATCATTATTATCTTGTGGAATTAATTCCAATAAATTTTATTGATTGAAACGAATTATTTATGACCATATTCGAGGCGTTTGGAGACCAATTCACGAGGAAAGGGCATTGCAGAATAAGACCTTCGCGGTTTGAGGTAAGTAACGATTGTAAATCTAGTACTGAGGGTATGAAACCTCCGGTTTCGTGTCATTCTACTATTTTGAAGTGACGCACATGCGAGGTGACGGACGTGTGGGCGTACACAGTTGGGGATTTGTGACTTGGTTCGTCCCGTAGCAACTGTAAAGTTGCATACTTTGTTGAAACCATTTGATACTTATATGTTTTAGAAAGAATTTCTGTAAATTGGGCTGAAAACTATGTTTGGGCCTTGCGCCAATGCTATTTGGACCCTTAGGGGCTGTTTCTTACCATCCTCTCATTGTTTTCGATTGAAAATCTATACCCAGTTATGTTTATACTTGTTTACCGCATAACTCAGTTTTTATGACTCTATTTTGATGCATATAAATATTTTGGGCCGAATACCCTGTTTTACTGAAATGCCCGAGTGGCTTGAGATACTTATGACTGAGTGAGGCCGAGGGCCCGATTTGTGAGGATGAGTGTGGATCGGGGCTGCCCGGCTGCAGTATACTTTATTACNTTTAGGCTATTCGGAACCGGTTGCACGGATGCATGCCGATGGCGTGGACCACATACACGAAAATGTGGGAATCATCCTAAATTTCTATTTTTAGCCCTAAAATGCTAAAAATGAGGAATGGTCGTGCCGGATCGATGACTATTATTCGTTAGGTCGGTTTTTATGGGCCCGTAAAATTTTAGGAGATTCAGTGTCGGTCATCGGATGCATGCGTATGGCGTGGACTATAGTACATAAAAAACTGGGAATCGTCCTAAATTCTTATTTTTTTGCCGTAAAATGCCTAAAAATAAGGATCAGTCGTGCCAGAGCGATGACTAGTGTTTGTTAGATTATTTTTTATAGGTCCGTAAAATTTTAGGCGATTCAGAATCGGTCGCCAGGATACATACCGATGGCATGGACTATAAAAATCTAGGAATCGTCTTGAATTCTTATTTTTGGCCCTAAAACGCAAATAAAAAAAGAGGAACGGTCATACCAGAGCAATGATTATTGTTTGTTAGGTCCTTTTTATGTACCCGCAAAATTTTAGGCGATTTAGTGTCGGTCTCCCAGATGTATGCAGATGGCGTGGATTATAGCATAAAAAATCTTCGAATCGTCCCGAATTCCCATTGTTTGCCCTAAAACGCCAAAAAGGATGAATGGTAGTATCAGAGCGATGACTATGTTCATTAAGTCATTTTTTATGGGTCGGCCAAATTTTAGATTATTCGGGGTTAGTCGCCCAGATGCATGCCGGAGGTGTGAACTATAGAACACGAAAATCTGGGAATCATCCTGAATACCTATTTTCGGCCTTAAAATGACAAAAAATGAGGAATGGCCGTGCATGAGCGAGGACTATTGTTCGTTAGATCATTTTTTTTAGACCTGTATAATTTTAAGCGATTCGGAGCCGGTCGCCCGGATGCATGCTAATGGCATGGAGTATATAGCACACAAAAATATGGGAATCAATCTAAATTCTTATTTTTTTAGACCTAAAACGGCAAATATGAGGAACGGACGTGCTAGAGCAATGACTATTATTTGTTAGGTCATTTTTTATGGGCGCGCAAAATTTTAGGAGATTCATGGACGGTCGTTCAGATGCATACCGATGGTGTGGACTGTTGCATATGAAAATCTGGAAATCATTCTAAATTCCTATTTTTGGCCCTAAAATTCCAAAAAACAAGGAACAATCTGGCATTTTTAGTCTTAAAATGCCAAAAAATAAGGAATGATCATGTCGGAGCGATGACTATTATTCGTTCGGTCATTTTTTATGGGCCCACAAAAGTTTAGGAGATCCGGGGCCGGTCGCCTAAATGCATGCTGATGGCGTGGACTATGGCACACGAAAATCTGGGAATCGTCCTCAATCCCTATGTTTTGGCCTAAAACGTCAATAAATGAGGAACGATCGTGCCGGAGCAATGACTATTATTCGTTAGGTCATTTTTATGGGACCGCAAAAATTTGGGAGACTCACGGTCGATCGCTAGGATGCATGTCGATGGCGTGCACACGAAAATCTGGGAGTCGTCCTAAATTACTATTTTTTGGCCCGAGAAACGGTCATACCGGAGCGATGACTATTGTTTGTTAGTTAGTTTTTAATGGGTTTGCAGAATTTTAGATGATTCGGAGCCGGGTCGCCTGGATGCACGTCGATGGCGTGGACTATTATAGCACACAACAACTGTAAATTGTCCTGAATTCCTATTTGTTTGCCCTAAAACGCCAAAAATGAGGAACGGTCATGCCAAAGCAATAACTATTGTTCGTTAGGTTATTTTTTATGTGCCCGTAAAGTTTTAGGAGATTCGGGTCCAGTCACTCGGATGCGTGCCGATGGCGTGGACTACAACACATGAAAATATGGGAATCATCTTAAAATCCTATTTTTTTAGCCTAAAACTCCAAAAACGTGGAAAGGTCATGGAGGAGCGATAACTATTGTTCGTTAGGTCATTTTTTATGGGCCCGCAAATTTTAGACGATTCGGGGCCGGTCGCCCGGATGCATGCAAAAGCGTGGACACACACAAAAATCTGGGAATCGTCCTGAATTTCTGTTATTTGGCCCTAAAATGCCATAAAAGAGGAACGGTCATGCCGGAGCGATAAATATTGTTCGTTAGGTCTTTTTTTTTTTGGGTCGTCAAATTTTAGGCGATTCGAAGCCGGTCGCCTGTATGCATGCCGATGGCGTGGACTATAGCACACAAACATTTGTGAATCGTCTTGAATTCATGTTTTTAGCCCAAAAACACCAAAACCGAGGAACGGTCATACCAAAGCGGTGACTATTGTTCATTAGGTTATTTATAATGGTCCCACAAAATTTTAGGAGATTCGGGGCTGGTTGCCCTGATGCATGCCGATGGCATGGACTACAATACACGAAAATATGGGAATCGTTTTGAAATCTTATTTTTTGGCCCTAAAACCAAAAAACAAAATGAGAAAATGTCATGGAGGAGCGATGACTATTGTTCGTTAGGTCGTCTTTTTATAGGCCCGCAAAACTTTAGATGATTCACGGCCGGTTGCTCGGATGCATGCCGAAGCATGGACTATAGCACACAAAAATGTGGGAACCGTCCTGAATTCTTATTTTTTGGTCCTAAAATGCCAAAAACGAGGAACGTCATGCCAGAGCGATGAATATTGTTCGTTAGGTCTTTTTTATGGGCCCGCCAAATTTTAGACGATTCGGAGCTGGTCGCCCGGATGCACGCTGGATGCACACTAGATGCACACAAATATCATGCTTTCTCTATCAATTTTTTAAAAATAAATTTCTGAGAACTTTTTAAGTTTTACGATCAAACTTATATATAACAGTCGTCGTTTATAATAATATTTCATTGTAGGCCAAGTTTTCGTTAAAATCAAATTTTTATGTTATATTTTCCTATTTATAACAATATTCTCGCTATAACAACAACGGACATTTTTAGGCTAAGTGTTCGCTTCTTTTTCTTGAACATTTTCAATTTGTTCCAAACTACTTGTTCCCTCTTCTAAACATTTCTACAACCTTTCGAACTTTAGATCTGGGCATTATACACCTTCATAACTTTTTAAAACAACAGTATATCTAACATGGAGCCTGAACGAGAAGGTAACAAATAGCGAAAAAATATTTACGGGGCATTACATACTGGCCCGAATATAAGGGGTGTGTTGGAATAATCTTGAATGTGAAAACTTTATTATAATTTTAGTTTATCTTAATAATTATATTTTAGTATATTTGGTTATAGATATAACTCATAAGGAGTTTATGTGTAGGATTTCATAGTACAAGGAGTATAAATATTTGATTTTAAAATACAAGGGGATATATGAATTTGTATCATACTATGGTGGAGTTTAGTGTAATATATAATCCCAGCTGACATATACGACTTATAAATCGTATTAATTGAATGCGACTTATGGTTAACTTTCCTATCCATTTCTCTTTAACCGTAAGTTGCAGTTTTCTCCCTTTTTAAAATAAGTCCCAATTTTCTTATCAGCTAACCGACGCTTAACTACAGTTAGGCCGTTACTCCCTTATTCTCCCTCCGAAGGATATTGTATTATAGTCCTTACTTATTTCAGTTCACTTTATTTATCTACTAAATGCTCGACAAATTGTCCCAATGAGTGAGTTGCTCGAGTTTTGTGGCCATTCTTATGAGTAGTTTGCACAGTGAAAATGATTCATTGGTTTATTTTTTTCTGTTTTTATCGTTCAATTTCCAAAGATATAGTACGAACATCAATAACAAAACCCGACAGTTTGATAGAATAATGTCATGATCCGCCACATTATCATGCCACGCAAGTGCCATTTGGTATATATATTAATGTCATGTGGAAGCTTACATATGAAATAGACTAGCACATGTGGGAAAGTTTTAGAGAAATATAGAGATTTCTTATGGAAGACCTTAGAACCCTATAGAATTGCTAGGAAAGTCCTTAGAAGATTCTAGCTATGTAGAATATTCTAGAGAAGGGACTTACTTGTAAATAAAAAAGGCCTTGTGTATAATTATTATTTACTCACCAACCCCTATAAAACTAATATATAAAGGGGGTTATTCATTTATAACTCATCAAGCAAAACAATCAACTTCTCTCTTATACAAAAGCTTCCTTTGGCAATTCTCTTGTGTTCTAACATTCCCTTAGCGATCTTTAATGTAGCAAGGCAGACTTGGCATAGCAAAAACGTGAGCAAGTTGTGAAAAATCGTGAGCGGGTTATCAAGTACCGCACGTGTACTTAGTTAAAGACTAAGGACGTGACAATGTGGTATCAGAGCAAAAGTTATGCCTAAAGGAATGTTAGAAAGAATATAAGAGATTGCTAGAAAGAAGCTTTGTAAGGAACCATGGTCGGAATTACCAAGGGCGTAGTACTTGCAAAAGGGACCAATGTGAAGGTCCTAAGAGAAAGTAGTATAGCGGTGCACGGGATGCACGCGAGGTGGCAGACTTACTTTGGAGGATGGGCAAGTACTTTGAGGTAGTCAAGGAGGATGACGAAGTTGTTAAAGTACACAACGCCTCAATGTACTTGACCGAGGTTGCCGCGTTATGGTGGCGTCGAAAGTGTACTGACATGGAGAAGGGGCTATGCAAGATTGAGACGTGGGAGCAGTTCAAGAAAGAGTTGAAGAATCAATTCTACCCGACGAATGTGTGAGGCTTGGCGGAAGCTAAGGGAGCTCCGACAGACGGCCACAATTCGGGAGTATGTGCGCGAGTTCACTACCTTAATGCTGCAAATCATATCATAGTCCGAGAAAGATCCCCTCTTCTACTTCATGGATGGGTTGCAAAATTTGGTAAAGCAGGAGTTAAGAATACATCAAGTAGCCAACATGGACAAGGCCATAGGGGTAGCCGAGTCGCTCGTTGACTTCAAGATGGAGCCTGCCAAGTCCAAAGAAGGCAATGCCGAGAGAGGTATATACAAGGGCAATTGCAAGGGGCCGTCCCATAATGGACTGGGGTCCAAGCAAAACGGCAAGGGGCCGGAAAACGGTAGCGAGTATGTGCCTAAGGAAGGGTGCTACTTCTGTAAAGGATCACATCACGCAAGTGAATGCCCAGATTTGGGGAGCCTTGCATTAATGATCGGGAACTTTGATCAAGCACACAAGGATGATACAGGAGGGACCGCCTGTATTGGGGGGATGCGCTTGGAATCTAAGCCGAAAGTAGGGTATTCCAAAGCCTATCTTGGCACCATGCAAATGAAGCATGGTGGTAGCAAGAAACGTTGGGCGAACATAGTTGAAGAGGATGGTGAGTTATAAAGTGATGGCACGCTATCGGACTTAGACGAGTAACCAAGCAGAGGGGTCAAGTTTGCTAGCAAGGATGGGACCACGGAGGGTAGCCAAATAGGGAATGGAAGCAGGGACCCAATGCTTGAGAAGCTGCTAGATTTGATCGAGTCATGGGAAGATTCAGGCTAAGAGCAAGGAGAGACATCGGATGGGCTGAGGATCGAGGCCATCATTCCTAGCCGTCAAAAGTACAAATGGGGCAAGAAGAAAGATGACCAGTACCTTGTGACATGGGAAGGCGAACCGCTCCATAGAGCACCATGGATAATGGACAAAGATATCCGGCGACACCAAGGCGAGGTGCGTGCGTACATGTCGATGCTTTGTGCCGAGGGCGGCACAAAATTGGGTAGGGGAGAGTGTCATGACATGCCACATCATCATGCCACGTAGGTGCCATTTGGTATATATTAATGCCATGTGAAAGCTTACATATGAAATAGACTAGCACATGTGGGAAGGTTCTAGAGAAATATGGAGATTTTCCATGTAAGACCTTAGAATCCTATGGAATTGCTAGGAAAGTCTTTAGAAGATTCTAGCTATGTAGAATATTCTAGAGAAGGGACTTACTTGTAAATAATAAGGGCCTTGTATATAATTATTATTTACTCACTAGCCTCTATGAAACTAGTATATAGAGGGGGTTATTCATTTGTAACTCATCAAGCTAAACAATCACTTTTCTCTAATACAAAAATTTCCTTTGGCAATTCTCTTGTGTTCTAATATTCCCTTAGCGATCTTTAATGTAGTAAGGCTGACTTGGCATAGCAAGAACATGAACAAGTTGTGCAAAATCGTGAGCGGGTTGTCAAGTGCCGCATGTGTGCTTAGTTAAAGACTAAGTACGTGACAATAAGCTCTTTAGAATAATGTATGCAAAGCAAAGTTATGTCCATTTAGGGAACAAACTCTTACCAAGAAAATTTCCCTGGACATCAGCAAAGCCTAAAAGGGCATACCAATACCAAGGAACCTGCAAGCTTAAAACAACACTCAATTGAGGTAACCATTATGTAAAATCAAATGCTAAATACAATTTTAAACAAATATTTCTTTGAACAGATAGTGCATTTTAGACTTTAGACTAAACAGTTGAGCCATAATTGGCCTGAATATAAGGGATTGTGTTGGAATAATCTTCTTGAGCTGAGGGTCTATCAGAAATAACCTTTCTATCTTCAACGTGGGATAAGGTTTACATACACACTACTTTCCCTAAATTCCTTTTATGGGATTACACTAAATTTGTTATCGTTGTTGTTGGAATAATCTTGAAGATAATAGATATTGTGGCAAATAAGGTTCGTACAACCATATATGTGAAACAATGTTAAATCGTAAAAGTGTTCTTGTCACAAATCTTAAATTTTAATCAGAGTCAGCAATTTTCATCATTATGTTTACTGCTTTGAATTGTTAAATTCATAGGTATTCTATAATAATCACCTTCCTTATGCTTTAGGATCTATATTAATTATAGAATGTTAATTTTCCTTTTAGAGTCTGTTTGACCAAGCTGTCAAAGAATGCTTATTTTGAACAATGTTTTAAAAGGCGTGGGCGTAAGGCGAGGCGTTTTACATATGACGGGGCTTAAGCCCCGAGGCACGGGGCGTAAGCTCCATAAGTATTTAATTTTTAATATTTTATAAAATAATATAATAATAATAATAAATATTTATAAACAGGTAAAATTACATAAAAATTGAATTAAACTATAAATATGTGAAATATATATGCTCCATCCCCACAAAAAACTAGTCAAACAATCTATTATACGCTACTTACAAGCAATGTTTTAAAAGGCGGGGGCGTGAGGCGGGGCGTTTTACTTGATATGGGGTGATGCGTAAGCCTAGAGGCAGGGGGAGGAGGGAGCGTAAGCCCCATGGATCTTTAAAATTTTTAATTTATAAATTAATAAAATAACATAATAACACAAAAAAATATAAAATATAAATTAAAAGTTAAAAATTAAAAGAAAATTAAAGGAACTCATAGAAGAATAATATCCAGCATGATTCTTAAGTATAACTAATGCATACAAATCATGTATAATGGCTTTAACTTTCAAATAATTAAAAACTTACAATTTCTTTAAAAAAATTTATCAAACTCCACATTTTACCTTCCTAAAAATAAATAATTAATAAAATCTTATTAATACGATAATTAAAATATTACTCCTTCATGAATAAATACAAATTAGTTTAAAATATCAAATTAAGAAAAGTGTATAACAAGGACGGACAAATGAACTAAGACACGACCAATAACAAGTGAAGATATAAATTTGCAATATCATGTCTTATTATTAGAGTTATGCCCAATCTTTATATTTCTAGCGATGAATAGAACTTTTATCATTAATTTGTTAAAGAATTTTGAAGGTCAACGATATTAATTAGGAAATTCAACACGTGATTTGTGTTAGAACTGTTAGGCGAGCCCCGAGCGTTGGGCATTAGGCGTGTTTAGGGCGCACGGTCGGGCGCTTGGGACGTAAGCCTTACAGAAGTAAGTCTCATACATGAGCCCCAGGACGTTTTGCAAGTGCCCTGCCCAGGGGCGAGCCCCGGGCGAGTCCCAGAAATGCCTTTTAAAACACTGATTTTGAAAAGCGCTTTTATTAACAAGTACTTTTTAAAAAAGTACTTTTGCAAAATAGCAGTTTGTGTTTGGCCAATTCGTTTGAGTAATGCTTTTCGCAAGCTCGTTGTATTTGGTCAATCTTTTAAAAAGGTACTTTTAAGTATCAAATTACGAAAAAGGACAGTAAAGATTCAATTTGCGATTAGTATTATTTAAAAAAGAAAAATAAATTTAAACATTTATTAGAAAAGAATTCAATTAAAATATAAAACGTAAAGTAAAAATATAAATTAAAAATTCGCATTAATATAAAATATAGTTATTTCAAATCAATAATACTGAGTGTTTGGTATTATTTATTATTTATATGATAATTTAAATATGTCAAAATGCATCATTCAATATAAATTTAAAATCTACTCTTAGTGTAACGAACCGAGCAGTCGTTTTGAACATTTGCATTCTGTTCAGTTGTTTGAAGTCTTGAGTACCTTCATATGACATATTTTTATGACTTGTGTGAATCGTTGGTTTTGGTTTTTCGGTAATTCGGGATCGATTCAAAAGAAGGATTCTCATGTTAGCAACTTTGAGTTGGAAGAGTTAACCAAGTTTGACTTTTGCGTATTTGACCCTGGATCAGATTTTTGATGGTTCTGTTAGGTCCAGGTGGTGATTTTGGACTTGGGCGTATGCCCGAAATTGCATTTGGATGTTTCTTGAAGGTTTTGGCATTAATTGGCGAAAGTTGGCAACTTGGAGTTTTGAAATATTCATAAGTTTGACCGAAAGTTGACTTGATGATATCGAGTTCGGATTTTAGTTCCGGGAGTTGGAATAGCTTTGTTATGTCATTTAAAACTTGTGTGCAAAATTTGAGGTCATTACGAGTTAATTTGATATGGTTTGGCACGAGATTTGGAAGTTGAAAGTTCAAAAGTTCATTTAGTTCATTTGAGATGTGATTCGTGGTTTTGATGTTGTTATGTGTGATTTGAGGCCTTGAGTAGGTCCATGTTATATTTTTGAACTTGTCGGTATGTTCGGACGGGGTCCCGAGGAGCTCGGGTGAGTTTCGGACGTGGTTCAGATCATTTCGAATGGTTTTTGCATTGCTGGTTGTTGGTGTGTTTGCAGATTATCACGATTGCGAAGCAGGGAACACAATCGCGTAAAGTAATTCTGGAGCGGGGTATCTTCTTTTTCGCGCTCGCGAATATTCGACAGCGTTCGCGTAGGTTGCTGGAGCTTAAGCGTCGCATTCACGCAAGTGGTTACGCGTTCGCGTAGTGTAGAGCTCGACTGGGCTGGTCTTCATGACTTCTTCATTGCGTTCGTGTTGTTGCGTCCGTGTTAGTCTGTGCATTCACGCAAGTGGTTACACGTTTGCGTAGAGATTCTTCGAGGCTAAGCATTTTTTGCTTCGCGATCGCGAAGCTGGTCCCACGATCGCAAAGAGTATACCTGGGCAGTGCATATAAGTACTCTATTTCGGACCTTTGAGTTATTTTATCACATTTTGAGTTAGGGAGCTCGGATTTGGATGATTTTGGAGGCGATTTTTACCACATGGATTGGGATAAGTATTTTCTACTCGGTTTTGATTATATTCTGTGATTCCATCTTCGTTTTTGTCATTTGATTGATAATTTCAAAAGAGAAATTGAGGATTTTTGTCTAAACTTTCCTAAAGTAAATTTTTGAGTTTTGAACATCGATTCGGAGTTGGAATTGAGTAAAATTAGTATGATTGAATTCGTAAATAAATGAGTTGTCGAATTTTGTGAGTTTTGTCAGGTTCCGAGGTGCGGGCTTGGGTTTGAATTTTTTGTTGACTTTGAGTAAATATATAAATATTAGACCTTTATCGATTGGGTTTTCTTCCTATGGCATCATTTGATGATTTTGAACTACTTTTGGCTAGTTTCGAGCCGTTCGGAGGATGATTTGAGTGGGATGGCGTTTCTAGTGTATCGATTTGGCTTGTTTGAGGTAAGTGTCTTGCCTAACTTTATTGGGAGAATTTTTCTTACTAATTTCCATTGTTTGCTACATGCGGGGGTGATGCATATATGAGGTGATGAGCGTTTATGCATGTGCCAGGGTTAATCATACTCGGGGATGAATTATATAATTAATTGTGCCTTGTAGAATTATGCGACCTTCTTGTTTCATGTCTTATTTGACTCCTAGATTACTAAGAATATGAAATTAAATGCTAAAAACTAAGATTTATCTTATTATAACTTGATTAAAATTTGACGGATTTTTGTGAAACTATTGATGTGTTAAATTCGGTCATCATTATCATTATGCTTAATCACTAATACATCGCTATGAACGTTATTCTTGAGATATTGGGTTCTATACTTGAGTTGAAGATCATTTTTGAGACTTGTTGAAATACTTGAACAATAAGGTTCTTGAGGTTTATTGAATTGTTATTGGCTTGAAAGTTGTGATTGATGTTCATTTGGAATATTCGTTTAATCACTCTCCTTGATGTTATTCATGCTTCCTACCTTGCTTGTCATTGATATACATATGCTTGGTGAGGAAGAGTGTAAATCACGAAGGGTGATGCTGTACCATTTCATTTACATTATCATGTGAGAATGAGAGTAAAAGCACGAAGGGTGATGCCGTGCCATTTCATTTACATTATCATGTGAGGATGAGAGTAAAAGCACGAAGGGTGATGCCGTGTCATTTCCTTTACATTATCATGATCTCATTTATATTATCATGTGAGGATGATAGTAAAAGCACGAAGGGTGATACCGTGCCATTTTATTTACATTATCATGTGAGGATGAGAGTAAAAGCACGAAGGGTGATGCCGTGCCATTTCATTTACATTATCATGTGAGGATGAGAGTAAAAGCACGAAGGGTGATGCCGTGCCATTTCATTTACATTATCATGTGAGGATGAGAGTAAAAGCACGAAGGGTGATGCCGTGCCATTTCATTTACATTATCATTTTTTTATATTATCATGTGTTCGTGGCACAAAGGATATTTTCGTGCATGCGAGGACGAGAGATATGCATTATATTGTGATATCTTTTCCTTATGTATACATCCATGCCTTTATCTTGAGTTGTTACTGTTGCACCTATATTTTCTATGTGATTTGCCGTTGTTGTTCTATTTTTGTCCTCTATCTTAATTGTTGTTGTGTTGTTTATGCCTTCTATCTGTTTAACTTGCAAATATCATATTTTTCTTCTTGTTGTTATATCTACATCCATGACATTTCTTATTTGTTGTACTTTCGTCTAAGCCTTCTATTTGTTAGTTTATGAAATTATGTTATCCCTCTTGTTTGTTATATCTACATCTAGGCCTTCTATCATGTTAGTTAGTGAAATTTATGTTCTTCTTTCCTAATTGTTGTCATTATTTCTATGCCTTTTACCTAATTTGTTACCGTTGTCCATATGTACTGCTTTGTTTGTTATTGCTACCTGTGTATTTTCCACTTTGTCATTACTGTTATTGACTTTCTTTCACCTGGTTGGTACTGTTATACGCATATTTAGTGAGGATGAGATAAATGCGCGAAAGGTGTTGCCGTGCCATTGGATTTCATATTTTGAGTACATTTCTCACACTAGAAAAGTTATGGATTTACTATCGTGGTTTGTTGGGTATTGATCTAAGGAAAGAATTGGTCATGATATTGAGGAATATTAAATTGTGATTTCTTCTAGTTATCATTTACTGCTTCGCATATTCCTTTCTACTCTTCTCTGTTATGTTGTAGTATTGTTCATACTGCTAGTCTACTGCACAGGTTATATCAGTGAGTATCTTTTAACTAAAAAATCTCGTCACTATCTCACCGAGGTTAGTCAAGATACTTATTGAGTACATGGGGTCGGTTGTACTCATACTATACTTTTGTACCTTGCATGTAGATCTTGGAGCGGAGCTGCGGTGGATGACGAGAGCTGATTTTGAAGATGTTCGTACCTTCCAGGTGTGGTTACCACTTGTCCTTAGGTAGTTTTAGAGTTGAATTCTGTTTATGTATATTTCAAACAGAAGTTGTATTCATTTCATATCAGTTTTTACAATAATTCAATCTTAGTAGCTCATGACTTGTACTACCAGTACTTGAGATATTATATGGAATCTAGATATATCATTTGTTGATCACCTTTATTTTATTAGAATTGTGTTAACTGTTAATTGACTGACCTAACGGGTTGGGTTAGGTGCCATCACGAGTAGTGAGTTTTGGATCATGACACTTAGGAATATGAGAAAGAGAAATAAAAATATGATTAAAATAAAAAGAGAATAAATGTAGAGTAGAAATAAAAAGGAAAAGAAAAAAACATTAAATTAATGAGGGATAATTTGGAAAATATAAATATTGTAAGGTTATTTTTATCTTGAATAAATTAAATTTCTGCTTCTGCTTTTTGGAAGAAACTAGAATTTGTAACTTCTTTCCAAAAGCAGAAAAAACTGCTTCTACTACTGCTCAGAAATAGTTTTTTATTTTGGCCAAACACATTACTTTTTGTCTCCCAAAACTTGGTCAAACATGTTATTAGTTTAGAATATTCTATAATAATGATTATTTACTTTCCTGACTATACAAACCGTGTCATTCCATTCATTCAACATCTAGTCATCTCAAGTCATCTAAAACAACAATTTCCTCATTGATTTTAAAGATTATACATTGTACATTTAAAACTCGTAAATATAATATTGTTACCCTCATTTTTCTAAAATTTTAAACCTCTTATATACTGAAACAAATAAAAAGTAAATTTAAAATAATTTTGATGCGGAAGAATAAATAAACAACTAAAATGAAAATGAGAAAAACTTTATACAATCAGTTTATCTTTTAATAGTTATATTTCGATATATTTACTCATAGATGTAACTCATAGGGAGTGTATGCGTAGGATTTCATAGTACAAGGAGTATAAATATTTGATTTTAAAATACAAGGGATATATCTCAAATTCTGTTCCTAGTATGGGAGGTTTTAGTGTAATGTTTGCATTCGGTACAATAAGTGTGGCAAAATACGATAGCGCAGCTTGTAAATGCGACTAATAAAGTACATTCTGTAAATGCGACTTATAATGCCCATTCACTTTTTATTGCGTTTTATTGCAAAATATGAGCAATACGGCATAAATTAAGGCACGTATAATTAGAAAAATCTAACAATATAAACGTGTTTTGACTGTTGGGTAGCTACCTCCCGCCATTGTTGTGAGCTTAATACGCACTTGTTAGTATATTATTTTATTTTCTGGGCAGACCCCACAAAAGACGACTCCTTTTTTTGTAAGAAAGAAACATAAGCTGATATTTGGGATCTGTGAGACTGTGACAGTGGCTCCACTTAATATATAGACCAAAAACTCACCATAAATACCTCACAAATCTTTCTTTTGTTGCTTTTTTCAGCTCTTTTTAGTTGAAGCTTCTATTAATTGTCAGCTTTTCTTGGAAAGTTTTCATTTTTTTTTTGGAATGGATAGCAGCAGCAGAAGCTGGTGGAGGAATTATGAAGGAATATTGAGGAGTTTTTACCCTTTGTTGTTGGGTCAAATGGTGTCTTTTGTTATGGCCCTTATGAGTTTCACTTCTTCTCTAGTTGCAAATCTTGGTATGTTGCTTCTTTAGAGCTTTTTGGGGGCAAATCTTGTTTTGGGATAGAGTCGGATTCAGGATTTAAGTTTTACGGGTTCAACATTTAAGGTTCTTGTTATTGAACCTATTGTATTTTTATAATTATGTGTGCTCATATCTATTATTTGCTGTGATTTTTAGTGATTTCCTCGTAAATTTATGCTTTGCGTGGAAAGTAGGTTCAAATGAACCCAATGCTTATAGGCTGCATCCACCTTGGTTGTTTTTCCGGGTTACTTTTTTATGTACTTGAATTATTTCTGATTTTTTTAAGGCTAAATGGGGTTTCTTTTTATGTGAAAGAAATTGAAAGGTGAGAAGCAGTTTGATTATATTGGTAATTTTTGGTTGCATTTGTAGGTGCAAATACTCCACTTTCCCTGTCATTCTTTTCTTACACAGCATTAGCTTTGGTGTATGGAGGCATCATGATTTACCGGCGGCAGAAACTACAGGTATTTTGTTATTAGCTGACAATAAATACCGATATTTGACTTGTGAGAGCCAATGTAATAAATAATTAATTAAGACATGTTCATTTTTGAACCACATTGTTTCAAAAGACTTTTTTCCTGTTATGTCGAGTCACACAACATCACATAAATTTGGAGGGAGTATTATTTTCCTCGTCGTGGCAATTTTCCATAAGAGAGTAATATTGTAGAGAGAGATATCTGTTTAATAGTGTATTTAGCATTTGATTTTACATAATAGTTGTGAATTGAATGTTGTCTTGAGCTTGCAGGTTCCTTGGTATTGGTATGCCCTTTTAGGCTTTGCTGATGTCCAGGGAAATTTTCTTGGTAAGAGTTTATTCCCCTAACTTTGCTTTGCATACATTATTCTGCGGCTTTGCTATGCACAATAATAGGAAATCTTGAACCATCACTCAGCTTGCAATGTTTGAGGGTATAGCTTTCGTAAACTGTTGGATCCTGGAACTGAAGTACCATCTATTCATGAAATAGGCCTCATTAAATTTTCGTGAGTTTATGACTAGACGAGGTTCTGGCCTACATTCTTGCAGTTGTTTTCTTGAAATATTTCCTGAGGCCTATGTTTCTGGAATCCATTCATAGATAGTATATTGAATGGTCCAAAATACCGTAGCTTACTTGGAAACAGGAAATTGTAGAAATAAAACAAGACAAGAAGTTCATAATGCTACAGGAAGTTTCAAGACATTTAGAGAATTGGGGCATAATTGAGAAGGAAAAAGATACTTTTTCTCTTGTGTTTACAGTGCTTCTGTTCTATACTTACTCATATGGTTGCACACTCTGCAGAACGCTTTTTGGGTGTTTAGCTCAAATCCATGCCTTTTAGATGAATGCAATGGATTGAGCTCTAATGAACTATAAATTACATATGCCTTCTTCTTTTCTTTTACCCTCTGTAATGAACTATAAATTACATAGTTCCTCGTTGTGATTTTGTCATTGAAGGATATTTGGAATTTTAGCATAGTCTTAATTATCCAGGATATGAAATTAATTTCCGTTTAGTGTATTGCAGTAAATAAAGCATATCAATACTCATCAATCACCAGCGTGACGATACTGGATTGCTGGACAATAGCTTGGGTGATACTTCTGACATGGTTAGTTTTGGGTACACGATATTCTCCGTGGCAATTCTTGGGTGCAGCAGTCTGTTTAGCTGGTCTCGGACTTGTGCTTCTGTCGGATGCTAAGGCGAGTAGTGGAGGTGAGACTGTCTGTTTCCTAAATGGTTCATTTAGGTGTAGTAAATGAGAACATTTTAATGTTGTATTTCATCTTTTGTCAAGGTACCTTTCCATCTTTCCTTGAGTTTTTGAAAGCACTTCGTATCTTGAGCGGAAAAGAAAGAGTATGAGGGAGAGGGAGAGGGAGAGGGAGAGGGAGAGAGAGAGATGCGGGGGTGGGGTGGAGAAAAGTTAATTAGTATTCCTTGTTAGGAAGTTGTTCCATTTAAGAAATTGTAATTTATTTTTTTTGGGGACTTTGGTCATTTTCATTGCAGGTGGTTCAAAACCTCTTCTTGGCGATATATTTGTGATCATTGGGACACTTTTCTTTGCAATGAGTAATGTCGGCGAGGTTGGTGTATTCTTATGTCTTTATTTCTAAATTCCACCCTTCTACCTGATTGCAACTCTAATATTAACTTATGTATAACTTCTTATCAAAATTTCATGGTACATTTACTGTAATGCAGGAGTTTTGTGTCAAAAAGAAAGATCGTATTGAAGTGGTTTCCATGATTGGTCTTTTCGGGTTGCTTGTTACGATAATTGAGATGTATCCTTTCTACCTAAAACTATTTTTTCATAAGATGTTTTTCATATAGCTGTGGAACTATGAAATGTACAAATTTTCATTTTCAGACCAATCTTGGAAAGAAAGAGTCTGGAATCAGTCAAGTGGTCAGCAGAGATTGTAAGTGACTTAGCGTCGTGTGTTCTTATTTTTGCTCCCCTATGTCGTTTTTGCTTCTCATTCTTCTGTGTTTTTCTTCATTCTCAAAAAAAATATTCTTCTGTGTTTCCGTTAGAATAATATCTCATGAAAACCAGGGCCGTTACTGTAATATGGAGTCATGATTTAGCCTTTCTGTTGTTCAATCTTACAGAAACATGAGATGTGCTTTTTTTATTTTCCTCTTCCACCTCATACGTCTCTCTCGTTTAGTATTTGGCCTAGATATTCCAATAATTTAGACAGTACTTTCTCAAAAAAATTATGCAGTTAGAGTTAGAAAACAATAAAATAATGCAATTCCTTTTAGAGTTTGATCTCTTAATAGGAACTTAACAGCTAGGACTTATTTCATGTGGCAAAGGTTGAGGAGACTTGTGATATAGGTCATAGGTTCGAGCCTTGCGCCATGCGAACTAAGCATGGTATTTAAATAGAGAAGATAGAGGGATGGGCTCATTATCCACGAGTTTCGAAAGTTGCGGTTGGTCCTAAGGGTTGGCACCAAACGGATTTCTCGGTCATAAAAAAAAATTGTTCTTTTTTTTTTCCAAAGGAAAAGAAAAAGATCCTATTATCCGATGTGACATTGTTCTGTTTTTTTTTCCTTCCAGATATTAGCCTTTTGTGGTTATGCAACTGCAAGCTTTATGTTCTACACCTTTGTTCCCTTTCTTCTTAAGGTAAAACTTTCACTTTATAGTCCCAATGACTACTGATTCTGTTGCTATAGGTTTGATTCATAGATGTCGTTTCATTTGCAGACAAGTTACACGATAATTAAATACAACAACTGTGACGTTGTCTTTGATAACCGCTGAATGATCTAATTGATGTAATTGTTGTTAGATATCTAGTTCATGATGCTATATTGGACACAGTTTGTAAGTTAAAATCTGCATTGGCAGAAAGCCGGATAAAAGTTTTCCAGAACATTACTTCCGCCTTAGATTACATAATTTTATCCTATACAATATTCAGTTTATTACTGTATATTATTAGGAAAAATATAATGCTATAATAAAAAAAGTACAAAGTATAATCTCTCTACTGTAATGAAATAAAGTATATCAATGTTAAGCATCTGACGTCAATATTAGAGAACTAGTAGTATTAAAGAACCCTAAATTATCGAATACTGAAATGAAATCGGTCCAAACTGAGCCAAATGGATAGGGAGTATTTATATAGCCGACCCCAACTACCTAGGACGTGAGGTGTAATTGTTGAATTGTTTTAACTCTGGAATAAGGGATTAATTGAAATCAGTTAAAATGCATCTAAAACCGAAACATGTGATCTCAATATCAACTCTAACAGAAGGATAATATGGATACAGATGAGCGGATCAACTTTGTTTAATCTATCTCTTCTCACATCTGATGTGTGGGCAGTTGTCATTAGAACATTTTTCTACAAGCAAAAGGTATGTTTATTCGTTCTCTTCGCTCATTTGAATTTTGATGGTTTCAGCCGTATCTATCTCTAGTTTTCTTAATATACCCTGTGCTGATCGCTCCTAATTGATAATTTGCAGGTTGAATGGCTGTACTTCGTAGCTTTTGCACTTGTGGTTACGGGGCTGATCATATACTCAAAAACGTATGTCCTGCACTTTGTATTCGTTATCTCGCCTCATGATTATAAACATTCATAGTATCAAATTAAACAGGGATGCAGGAAATTGCACAACTGACTGCAAAATTTATACCATCTTGTAAAAGTAAACATGCTATAGTGACACCTTGAATACCAGATGCCTTAAACAAAACAGAAAAACTAATGACATGCTTTGAAACCCTTCGAAAACAACTTCTCTGCCCTCCCTGGGTGCCGCATACATCCTGCCCTTCCCAGACCCCTCTTGTGAGTGGTTGTTGTTGTTATGCTTTAAAACCCAGAAAGAAAGTATATCCAGGGTCAAATTTACCTATCTACTTTCAGATATTGTCTACATTTAACCTTTGTTATACTACCGGGCCAAATTTTCCCCTCCCGTTTAGCTAACTTTTCAAAATTAACCCCCCCTTCCCCCTCCAATGGCTCGGGTAACTTTGAAAAGGTTGGTAACCAGAGCGGGGGTAATTTGGCCCGATAGTATACTGGAGGTTAAATGTGAACAATATTGTTGAAAAGTTTCATGAGTAAAATATGGTACTGTAATAAGTAAGCTTTGGATTAGTGATCTATTTATAGTTCTTGACTTGATGAGTTACTAAATATAGCTAGTACCATTTCTTTTGTTCATCAACAGTGCGAAGGATCCTGTTAGTGCACCAGCTATAGAAGAAGCAAATGCAGATCAAAGGTACCAACTTCTTAATGAAGATGAAGAGCGCGCCGATTGTAGACATGAGGCTACTGTTTCATGAATAGTTGTATAAGGAAATATTCAGTGGTATTATTGTATTAATCGTTAAATGTTGTTTTAGGCGTATAACAACAATTCACTATAATAGCCAAAAAATGTCGGGAAAAAACGAAAATGTTATAAAAGAGGTTTGACTGTATTATATATTTATTTCACCACCGAATAGAAAACCTGGAATTTGACAACATCTCAACAAATGATATAGGAGCTTCCTTTTCCCATATCTCTTCTTGAAACTTGTATACGGTCAAAATAGATTTCGGCTTTGCTACGTTCGATCGAGATCGAGTGGCAAGCAACCGGAGTAGGATTTTGGGAGTAAGCTTCGAAGACGGTACAAACGAGCCTTGAGTCCAAAAGTTGCTCGAGGAGTCGGCTCTATAATCTTATCGAGCTCAAGGCGTTGCTTCGAGGTTGGAAATGCACCACGCCCGCTCCGAAGGTCGAACTCAAGCCAAGACTGAAGAACCGACCCAGTAACAGGTTCGAGCCAGTATCGAGTTCGAACTAGTATCGAGTTCACAGACAAGAGCCATTGCAACCGCACTAAGAGAGAGAATCTTGGTGGGAAGAGACAAATCATCATGGATTCTCCACTATATGCTTTATTTTATTATTTTGTTATAAATAATGTAATGACCCTCTATTATAAAAGGAGTGATCCTTGTAAGCTAAAGAGAGGCAACAGATTGAAACAACAGACTTTTTCTTATAGACAAAGATATCTCCTTGTGCTTGTCTTACTTCGTCCTATTCATTCTTTCCGTTCATCATTCTCATTCGCATAGTCAAAATACTTGTATTGTTATCTTTGTATCAAAGGATATTACGTATCCTTATAATCATACATAAATTTAACGTTAACCGATTTTTCAGGTAAATAGTTTGGCGCCCACCATGGAGCTAAGGATAACAGTGATTGTTTGATATAAATCTACAGTACACACCAGCTTACAACTTCAAATTAGCAATGGCTCTACCTATCGACCACGAAGCCGGCCTTCAAGATGAAGGCCACTCGATGATGGCACTGAGGCTTGAATCGAAGCACCCGAAATTCGAGCCGAAGTACCATTGGATGTCAATTCACAAATAGCTCTAGAGGCGCATCGGCGTTCCGAACCGAAAAGAAGCATTCAGGGCGGTACTCGATCCATAGCCCGAGACACCCATAACGCAGGGTAAATTGGGGCCAGCTTATGTATGATCTTCGAGATGCTACAAGCCCAACAAGTAGCGATAGCTCAGTTAAGTAGCGATAGAGCAGGCCGGATTCCAATCCGCTTCGAGAAATCACCCCCAGAACGGAACCCGCCGTAGTGAAATCAAATGAGCAAGAATCGGAGACCACTCCCGAAATTACTAAATTGCTCGAGGAACTCACAAAACGAGTCGAAGCCAACGACAAGAGAGTGGAAACATACAATGCCAGGGTCGATCAAATCCCGGGGGCTCCACAAATGATAAAAGGGCTTGATTCGAAAAAATTCATACAAAAGCTTTTTCCCTCGAGTGCGGCCCCAAAACTAATCCCCAAGAAATTCCGTATGTCCGAAATTCCCAAATATAACGGTACGACTGATCCTAACGAACATGTCACCTCTTACACGTGTGCCATAAAAGGTAACGATTTGGAGGACGATGAGATCGAATCCGTGTTATTGGAAAAGTTTTGGGAGACCCTCTCGAAGGGAGCAATGATCTGGTATCACAATTTACCACCAAATTCCATCGATTCTTTTGCCATGTTAGCAGATTCGTTCGTAAAGGCACATGCTGGTGCCATAAAGGTTGCAACAAGGAAATCAGTCCTCCTCAAAGTAAAGCAAAGGAGTAATGAAATGCTGAGGGAATTTGTATCCCGATTTCAAATAGAACGCATGGAATTGCCACCGGTCATAGACGATTGGGCCGTACAAGCTTTCACCCAAGGGTTGAACGAACTATGTTCCCAGCATCACGTCGGCTGAAGCAAAATTTGATCGAGTATCCAACAATAATTTGGGCAGATATACACAACCGATATCAATCGAAAATTAGGGTCGAGGATGATCAGTTGGGAGCTCCGTATGGACCTGTGCATCAGAGCAGGACAGCTACTAAAAGCCAAAGGGAGATCGACAGAGAACAAAGGTCGAACAGAGACCGATACCAACCGTACATGGCAGATCGGACGAACAACGGTCCGGCACGCAATACAATTCGGAACAATCGGAGGATTGATCGAGGGCAAAATTCTCGGGGACTTATGAGCAAGAGCGGCTTTGATAAATATTCTGATCCTATAGAAGCACCTCGATTATCAGAGTATAACTTCAGCGTTGATGCATCCGCCATCGTGTCGGCTATCGGACGCATCAAAGACACTAAATGGCCTCGACCCATGCAGACCGATCCTACCCAAAGGAATCCCAATCAAATGTGCGAATATCATGGCACCCATGGCCACAAAACGGAAGATTGCAGGCAATTAAGAGAGGAAGTAGCCCGTTTATTTAACAAAGGGCACCTTCGGGAATTTCTGAGTGATACAGAGAAGAATCATTTTTAAAATAGGGATTTTGGCAAGCAAAACGAGCAAGAGGAACCGCAACACGTCATTCACATGATCGTCGGTGGTGTCGATACCCCTCAAGGACCGGTGCTTAAACGCACTAAAACATTGATTGTGAGGGAAAAACGATCTCAGACTCAAGATTACGCACCCGTAGGGACTTTGTCCTTCGATGATGAAGATGCAGAAGAAGTCATCCAACCTCATAACGATGCACTGGTAATATCTGTGCTCGTGAATAATACTAAAATTAAGCGTGTGTTAATCGATCCAGGCAGCTCAGCCAACATCATCAAATTGAAGGTCGTGGAACAGCTCGGTCTGCAGGACCAGATCGTACCCGCGACTCTGGTTCTAAACGGATTCAATATGGCATGTGAAACCACCAAAGGCGAGATAATCCTACCAATAAACGTGGACGGAACCATCCAGGAAACAAAGTTTCACGTGATCGAAGGCGATATGAGATACAACGCCCTTTTTGGAAGGCCATGGATCCACAACATGAGAGTTGTACCTTCGACCCTACACCAGGTCCTAAAATTTCCAACATCGAGAGGTGTCAAAACAGTATACGGAGAACAACCGACCGCAAAAGAAATGTTCGCCGTCGAGGAAGCGAAATCAATATCCTCGCCTTCGCCGATAAAGGGATCGGGCTCAGAAGGAGAACGAACACCAAATAGCAATCACAGATGTCGGTTTTGACCCAGCCGGATAACTAGAAGATCGAAGAAGATGATGATTAGAGGATCCCTCGATCCTTCGTGATCCCCGATGATTCCGACGCCACCAAATCAACAATTGAGGAACGAGAGCAAGTCATACTAATCGAGCATTGGCCCGAACGAAAGGTATAGCTGGGAATGGTGTTGAGCCCCGAACTCAAGAAGAAACTTGTTCGATTTCTTATTGATAATATTGATTGTTTTGCCGGGTCCCATTTAGATATAACAGGGATCCCACCGGACATAACGACGCATCAGTTAAGCTTGGACCCTAGGTTCAGACCGGTGAAGCAAAAAAGAAGACCCCAGTCTGAGGAAACGCACGTGTTCATAAAGGATGAGGTAACCAAACTTCTCAAGATAGGGTCCATTCGTGAGGTGAAATATCCTGAATGGTTAGCCAATATAGTTGTAGTGCCTAAAAAGGGAGAAAACTTAGAATGTGTGTGGACTATAAGGATTTGAACAAAGCATGCCCCAAAGATTCCTTTCCACTGCCCAATATCGATCGCATGATCGATGCCACGGCCGGCCACGAGATCCTCACTTTTCTCGATGCCTATTCCGGGTATAATCAAATCCAGATGAACCCGGAGGACCAGGAGAAGACCTCGTTTGTCACCAAATATGGAACATATTGTTATAATGTGATGCCCTTCGGACTAAACAATGCAGGGGCTACTTACCAATGCCTAGTAAATAAAATGTTCGAAGAACAAATAGGTAAATCAATGGAAGTTTATATTGATGACATGCTAGTTAAGTCCCTGCGCGCAAAGGACCATTTGACCCATTTGCAGAACGTCCGAGATTTTGAGGAAATACAACATGAAGCTCAACCCCGAAAAATGTGCTTCCAGGGTCGGCTCGGGCAAGTTCCTCGACTTCATGGTGTCAAATCAGGGAATCGAGATCAACCCCGAAAAACTCAAGGCCATTGAAGACATCGCCATCGTGGATAGCGTGAAAGCTGTACAAAAGCTAACGGGACGGATTACAGCCTTAGGCCGATTCATTTCGAGATCATCAGATCGAAGTCACAAATTTTTTTCTCTACTCAAAAAGAAGAACGATTTCGCTTGGACACCGGAATGCCAACAAGCATTAGAGGAACTAAAATGATATCTATTGAGCCCCCCACTACTTCACACTCCAAAAACATACGAAAAACTTTGCTTGTACTTGGCAGTATCGAAAGTCGCCGTAAGCAGTGTCCTAGTTCGAGAAGAGAAAGGTACGCAATTTCCCGTTTATTATATAAGTCGAACCTTAGGATAAGCGGAAAACAGGTATCCACACCTAGAAAAATTAGCGCTTGCACTAATAAGCGCCTCTAGAAAGTTGAGACTGTACTTTTAATGTCACCCCATATGCATATTAACCACATACCCACTTCGTAATATTTTACACAAGCCCGAGCTATCAGGTCGATTGGCCAAATGGGTCGTCGAACTCGGTGGGTACAATATTGAATATCAACCTCGTACGACCATCAAGTCTCAAATTTTAGCAGACTTCGTGGCCGATTTCACGCCGACCCTCGTACCCGAAGTCGAAAAAGAACTACTGTTGAAATCGGGTACATCATCGGGGGTATGGACCCTTTTTACGGACGGAGCTTCGAACGTAAAAGGGTCCGGACTAGGCATAGTTTTGAAATCAACCACGGGTAACACTATTAGGCAATCTATTAAAACTACCAGGTTGACTAACAACGAGGCCGAGTATGAAGCCATGATTGTAGGTTTCGAGCTAGCTAGATACTTGGGAGCAGAAGTCATTGAAGCCAATTGTGACTCTTTGCTGGTGGTGAGTCAAGTAAACAAAAGCTTCGAAGTCCGAGAAGGTAGAATGCAAAGATATTTAGACAAACTGCTTGTCACTTTGCACCATTTCAAACAATGGACTATACGGCATATTCCACGAGAACAGAATAATGAGGCCGATGCGCTTGAGAATTTGGGATCGTCGGTCGAGGTTGATGATTTGAGCTCGGGGACTGTCGTTCAACTTTCGAGATCGATAATCGAAGACGGCCACACCGAGATAAATTCTACGAGCTTAATCTGGGATTGGAGAAACAAGTATATTGAATACTTAAAGAGCGGAAAGCTCCCATCGGACCCTAAAGATTCTAGGACCCTACGGACTAAAGCTGCTCGATTCACGTTGGCTTCAGATTGAACGTTGTACCGAAGCACATTCGATGGACCGTAGGTAGTATGCTTGGGTCCGAGAGATACCGATTACATCCTACGGGAAGTACACGATGGCACTTGCGGGAATCACTCCGGTGCCGATACATTAGTTCGAAAAGTAATCAGAGCAGGGTATTATTAGATCAATATGGGCAAAGATGCAAAGGAATTTGTTCGTAAATGTGACAAATGTCAAATGTTTGCGCCAATAATCCATCAACCCGGAGAGCAACTTCACTCAGTCTTATCCCCATGGTCATTCATGAAATGGGGAATGGATATCGTCGGCCTTCAGCCATCGACCCCAGGTAAAGCCAAATTCATTTTATTTATGACTGACTATTTTTCTAAATGGGTTGAAGCGCAAGCGTTCGAGAAAATAAGAGAGAAAGAAGTTATAGACTTTATCTGGGATCATATCATATGCCGATTCGGGATACCCACCGAAATTGTATGTGACAATGGAAAACAATTCGTTGGCAGCAAAGTAACAAGATTCCTCGAAGATCACAAAATAAGAAGGATACTATCAATACCATACCACCCCAGTGGGAACGGACAGGCCGAATCAACAAACAAAACTATCATTCAAAACCTAAAGAAGAGGTTAAACGACGCTAAAGGTAAATAGAGAGAAATCATGCCTAAAGTCCTTTGGGCGTATCGAACAACGTCAAAATCCAGTACGGGGGCGACCCCATTCTCCTTAGTATATGGGTCTGAAGCATTAATACCAGTCGAAGTCAGTGAACCCAGTACCAGATTTCGATTCACGATGGAAGAATCAAATAACGAGGCTATAAATACCAGGCTTGAATTATCGGACGAAAGAAGAGAAGCTGCTCTAGTCTGATTGGCTGCCCAAAAGCAGCAAATCGAAAGATATTATAACCGAAGAACCAAGCTCCGCCATTTCAAGCCCGGTGACTTAGTGTTAAGAAAAGTCACCATCAATACCAGAAATCCGAACGAAGGAAAACTAGGACCAAATTGGGAAGGACCATATCAGGTGCTCGAGAACGTCGGAAAGGGGTCGTACATGCTCGGCATTATAAACGGCAAACAACTATCAAGCAGCTGGAATGTATCACATCTAAAACGGTACTACTGCTAAGGTACGACCTTTCTATATTCATTTACATTCCAAAACTGACCCCTGCAGAAGTCCGAACAAGAGCTAAGATGGATCTTTCTCTTGAAAGCACGTGTTGCACTCTTTTTCCCTTAGACCGGTTTTATCCCAAATGGGTTTTTCGACAATGGTTTTTAATGAGGCAACCATTGATCGTGCTGCACTTACAACAATATCTGAGGCCTCTGTACAATCGACCCCGAATACTTGGGGGCATTAGGCACTCAAATACATCGAGTTCAGATGCAAGAAAGTTATTTCACAACAATAGGGTTCCGATAGGAAAAGTTGTAAGAGCCAAATGGTCGAAACAAACCATGCTCATGTAAATTGACCCGAACCCAAGCGCAAAACACGAACACATGTATAATGACTTGAAAGGAAAGTCCTCTTTACCAACGTCCAAGAAAATCCCTCTATTTTGAGATTTATTGTACAAATTAAGATAAACTCGACGACTAATAATCCTACATTCTACTTTGATTTCGAGTTCGAGCAAGCACTCACTCGACCATTACCCCTACGGGCTACATTACTTCGAGTTCGAAACATTCACTCGACTAATAAGCCTACGTGCTACTTTCATTTCGAGTTCGAGTAAGCACTCACTCGGCCATTACGCCTACGGGCTACATTACTTCAAACTAGAAACATTCGCTCAACCATTACGCCTACGGGCTATATTACATCGAGTTAGAATCATTCACTTGACGGTTAATAAGCCTATAAACTACTTTCATTTTAAGTTTGAGCAAGCACTCACTCGACCATCACGCCTATGGGCTATATTTCTTCAAGTTCGAATCATTGACTCAACTAGCAAGCCTAAGGGCTATATCACTTCAAGTCTGAAAAAATAACCGATCGATCATAGAGACTACGAAGTCAAAATTTGATTAAAGTCTTCTCAAAAACAAGTCGACCAAGTTGTATATATACAAAAATTATCTACATGATTGATTACAAACGTACAAAAAAATAAAAAAAATTAAGAACTAAGCTTCATGGTCATCCTCAGGGGCGTTCGCTTCTTTGTCGGGCTCTTCCCCGTCCTTGGATCCGCTTTTGCTATCGCCATCATCATCATCATCAAAAGCCAAGGCTTCAGCTTCAGCTTCGAGCTCTTTAGCCTTTTTTATCTCTTCGGTAAGGTCGAAACCTCGAGCATATATCTCCTCGAGGGTCTCCCTCTGAGACCTACATTTAGCAAGTTCGGCAAACACCCAATGAGCTCGAGCATCGGCAGTATCCGCCGCCTCCCGTGCCTCCATTTGAGCAGCCTCGGTATCGGCCTGATACACAGTAATAGACTTATCTGCCATGACTTTCGACGACTCAACCTCCGCCTTAGCCTCAGCAAAACGTGTTTCAAGCTCCTCGATCCTCTTAGCTTGAGCCGACCCCTTTTGCTTGACGCTTCGAAGGTGAACATCGGTCGATAGTAATTTGGTCAAAATGCTTTCTTTTTCCGCAGCCAGGCGGTCGATAGTCTCCTTCCACCGATTACATTCAGCTTTGATTTGATCAACTTCTTCCTGAAGTAACCCGATCTTTTCAACCTTTTGCTGCAGTTGAGACAACGAAGGGTTAACTTTCACAGTTGAGTCAGACCCATACTTCAACAGAACGAGGCTCACCTGCTTATCGAGTTCGGCCTCTTCTTCACGAACCTTAGCCAAATCCTTTATAGCCTCGTCCTTTTGGCTGCAAAGAAGTCGCAGGGCGTCTCTCTCACCCGAGACCTTTTGAAGCTCGGCCTCACACTGACTAAGATCGACTCGAAACCTACTAATGGCCTGCACAGTAGGGAAAAACACAAGTCAAGTAAGGAAAAGAACAAAGAAACTAAGTGTAGAAAAATCATTACCCGAGTAATAAAATGTTGGGCCTCCTCTAGCAGAAGAGAAGCGTCACCAATATCGGAAGCATCGTCGACGCTAGTGAAGAAATCCCGAAAAGGGTCACCTACACTAGAGCCCCCGCCCATATCGGGGTCTTCAATTCTCGAGCTTCCTTTAATGCCTCCTCAGAAAAAGTTGGAAGAGAAGGCGAATGACCCACTGTCATAGCCCCAAGTAAATCACTCAGGGTGCTCCGATCAAAATTCGGGATTTCAGGACCGACCCCGACCGGTACAGCCGCCATCGGCTCAGGAGCTCTAGCAACCTCGATAGCTTTCTCAAATCGGATCACCAAAGCCGAGGCGTTATCTTCTTCTTCTTCTTCTTCTTCTTCTTCTTCTTCTCTCAGTCGTTGGACTGAGTCAATCGGAAGGGCAATTGCCTTCCTCCTCACCCTTCGAGTTTTGGGCTTGGGGTCCTCTGACCGAGAGGCAGCTCTTCGCTTCTTATCTTTCCCCGGTTTCGGGACCGGGGACTTGGTTTCTTCTTCACCGCTCGAAGGCCTCAAAGCGGCATCCTTGGTTACACCTGCATGAAAGGAAATCAGTAACAAATAGAACACAAAGAATACTTCGAAGGAAACAAAAAGCAAAACCTTATCATGGTTCTTGGCCTCCCATCTACCTTTGGCCAGATCACGCCAAGCGCGTTCGGCATAAGAGGAAGTCGAGGCTAACTTCCGAACCCAATCCTCGAGGTTAGGTACTGCTTGTGGCATCCAAGGGGCAGCTGAAAATCGGAGAAAGACATCAGAAAAAATCGGGAAAAGACACTAAAAACAAACAAGAAACACTTACGGTCGAAATTTCATTCCTCGGGGAACGACATCTTCTCTTACGGAATAAGGTCACGAGTCCTCACCCGAATATAAAGACCCATCCAACCCCGATCCTTATCTTCATCGATGCTCGACATCAAAGTCTTCGATGCCCGACGATGAAGTCTGATTAGTCCTCGAAAGATTTGAGGCTGATACAATCGTATGAGGTGATTCAGAGAAAATTCCACCCCCCTCCCCCCGGCTTTGATAGAGAAGAAGCGAAGTAAAATTACTATACGTCATAGAGAGGGATGAATTTGACCAAGGGTGACCTGATATCTTTTACAAAAATCAACGATCACCGAGTCGACGGGTCTCAACGTGAAGGGATAAGTATAAACACTTAAAAATCCCTCCACATGAGTGATGACGTTCTCTTCGGGGGATGGAATTTGCAACACAACCTCGGGACCCCAATTGCAGTCTTTTCTGATGGCCTCGAGATGACCCTCCGTTATAGAGCACATGTACATCGACACGTGCTCGCATCGACCCGGAACGGATGAAGGATTCTCAACCTTAAAAATCAATCTTCAGAGTGCACGGGCCGGGAACATAGTCGTGAATTGACGGCTCCACCGGCGCCTTATCATCGGACAACCGTGAAGAAGAAGCTTTCTCGTTCTGAGGTACAGTTTTCGATGTTTTAGCCATTGATATGAGAGGAAGAAAGGCAAAGGAAAGTGAAAAAATGAATTTGAAAAAGACAGAGGGAAAAGATAAGAGAATTTGGAAGAGTGAAGGCGTAAAAGTGGTAAAAGTTAGATGGAAGGGTTATTTATAGGCTCGCAAAATGTCGGTTCAATATCAGAAATGGCCGACCATCGTCTGATAAGCATTAAATACCTTGAAAGACTAAATCGATGGGACAACTATCATATATGTCATAATCGGTCCCTTGTTGTCCGATCGAACCGTCAAAGATCATGTCGATTCTCACCACATCCTTTATGAGAATCGAGGGGACTATCTCTGAAGATGGTACAAACGAGCCTCGAGTCCAAAAGTCGCTCGAGGAGTCGGCTCGATAATCTTATCGATCCCGAGGCGTTGCTTCGAGGTCGGAAATGCACCATGCCCGCTCCGAAGGTCGAACTCAAGCCAAGACCGAAGAGCCGACCCAGTAACGGGTTCGAGCCAGTATCGAGTTCACAGACAAGAGTCGTTGCAACCGCACCAAAAGAGAGAATCTTGGCGGGAATCGAGGAAGAGACAAATCATCATGGGTTCTCCACTATACGCTTTATTTTATTATTTTGTTATAAATAATGTAATGACCCTCTATTATAAAAGGGGGATCCTTGTAAGCTAAAGAGAGGCAACATATTGAAACAGCAGACCTTTTCTTATAGACAAAGATATCTCCTTATTGTCTTACTTCGTCTTATTCATTCTTTCCGTTCATCATTCTCATTCTCATAATCAAAATACTTTTATTATTATCTTTGTATCAAAGGATATTACGTATCCTTAGAACCATACATAAATTTAATTTTAACCGATTTTTCGGGTAAACAAAACTTCAGAAAGAAGTCGAGAAGTTCACTTTATTCTAAACCATTTTCTGCCTATAAATAATATGTAAGTGTTCGGTTATTGAATGGAGAATGTTAAAGCTAGAAATAAAGAACTAAAGTATCATTTCCTTAAACTATATAAACCAAGAAAGCAATAAGGAAAAGAACGTTACTTTTCTTTGGTGAGTCTAACTTGTTAATTATTCATGGACTACAATATTCATTCAAGGTTTGTTTTCATTCAATTTACATTTAAAACCATATTATAAAATAAAAAGACTACTAACAGAATGTCACCTTGTAATTGGATTTGAATGTAATCGGCAGAGGCGGTGCACTGTATCGGCTTTCTTTTCAACTGAACCAGTATTTTTGTCATGGAGCGTAAATTATATGTAAAAATTCACTACTATTATAATAGACAACAATATGAACCCATAAAATTTATATCATAAATATACTTGTGGTAATCACATGTAATTACACAGTTTTGGACTATTGTTTGGCAAAGTAATTACTTACGAAGCGTAAATTATGTGTAAAAATTCACTTCTATTGTAATAAACAGCAATATGAACCCATAAAATTTAAATTCTAAATACTGCTGTGATAATCGGATATAATTACATAGTTTTAGATTGTTATTTGGCAAAGTAATTACTCGAGGGAGAGCAACTAAACTTGTGTAACCAAACATGACCTTGAGAATTACTCTATAATGATGTTATGACAAACAAAGCTAGCTTTGTAATTACTATATTTTGCAATTATTAGGTTGTGTAGTTAACTAGCTACTAACCGAGTAATTATTCATCATAATAATTTAAAAGGGCAGTCTGATGCACTAAGTTCCCACTATGTGCGAGGTACGAAGAAAGATCGGACTACAAGAGTCTATTGAATTCATCCTAGTAATTATACAGTGATTTTCACACACACCTTAAAGGAAAAATTGAATAAACTTGAAAATGATACGAAACATAAGATCCCAAAAAGAAAATGAATATCAGTACTTTACCCTCTCATATTCACAAACCTATAAAAAAAATTGGTAGGCATTAGCTCCACATGAAATTTCTTATGTCCAAGTAATTAGTTAGCAAATTAATGAATCAATTAATTAGCAGCATATATACAATAGTATATAAAATGTTTGATGTGTTATACTTCCTCCATCTTGACCTATCTAACCTAATTCAATTTACAAGCAAAGTTTTAACAAAGATTTTATAAACTATCAACAATAATCTGAAAATAATGGTCAGAGGGTCTATTTTTGTTTAACTATTTAAGTAGTAAGAAAAAGAATACCAAATGTGTGACATCTATGATAATTGATAAACGTATATACTTTCTTTTTCTCTTTCATTTTTTCCGAGGATTAGAGTAAACCCGAAACTTGAGGACTTGGTAATTATGATTTATGACTAATAATGGAGTTTAAGTTATAGTCAAATTGCGATTACTTCATATCATATTAGTGATATAACATGTAAAAGTGACATGATAGTGTAAGAATTTGACTGATATATATAACATAAACTCTAATAATAAAAGCTTACTTCTTCCACCATATTCATTCGCATATTTCAATTTTTACAGTAAGAATGAAAACTCTTTCTTTCTTATTGGGTCTTCTTTTTTGCATGCAATTAGTTTCTTCTTTTCTTGCTGCTAATGGACGGGTGGATCATCCCAAGGTTATTATCTTCTTCTTTCTTATGAAATTTTCATGCACGTTAAATAATAAAAAGGCCCGATGCACAAAGCATCCTGTATTTTAGAAGGACAGCACCCCAAGGGGTGTGATATAGGCAAAATGCAGGGTCCGGGGAAAGGCCACATTCTAAGGAGGTGTGATGTAGGCAGTTTACGCTGATGCAAGCATCAATGGCTGATGCACGTTAAACAACAACAATTCATAAAAAAAACGACATGTTCGAAAAAAGAACAAATGCTAAACTAGCTTTTTTCTTTTCTTGTTCTATATTCTTTTTCTATAACCAGTTAAACTATGTTGATAGTGTAGACAATTGTTATAATATTAGTACGTAAAGCTTAAATCCTTACTCTAAATTGCATATTTTCGGGCATCATAAAAGAGATATGAGAACTGAGACATAATCAGAGGCGGATGGAGCAACTCAATATTTTAGACATATCTCTCTCTCTCTCTCTATATATATATATATATATATATATATATATATATATATATATATAATGATAAGTATTCAATTTTAAAAAAAATATTAAATTTGGAACCTATAATTTCAAAAAGTATAACGAGTTTAGTGTTGATTAAAAATCTTAAATACTGAAGCAACCAAATTGAACTCTTGGATCTAATCATAAATAAGTTTTTAAATTATGTTTTTGTTTTCTTTTTTCTTCTGAATTTTGTAGCAATACATCGTCTATATGGGCAAGCACTCATTTCCGAACGATCAATCTCTGATTGATTCTAACCATGATATATTAGCCTCTGTAGTTGGAAGGTAAATTTCATCATTAATTTTCTTCTCTTTTTAATCTTTTTTTTTCGTAGTTAAAATATGATAGTCTAATTAATTAACAAATTGCATTTTATTTTTCAAGTATTCATCATGCTCGTAATGCTACTGTTCACCACTATCACAAAACTTTTAGAGGTTTTTCTGCAATGCTTACACCGAAGCAGGCGGCTGAAATCTCAAGTAAGTCTCTTTAACATGTCTTTTTTTTATATTAAATTAATAAATTTAAATCATATGCACCGACATCGTAAAAAGATAAAATACAGGGGCGGCCGAAGGGTAAGGATGTTTAGTTATTTTTCTTTTGTCATGTTTGATTAATTCATAGAAAAAAGATAACTTCTTTTGTGTCTCATTATATGAAATTTATCAAATAAGTTTAAGAGACATCTTAATATAGTTTGGCTTTAATCCACCAACATCGCCGAACCGCCTCTGATACAATATGTAGAGTTTTCTACTAGTAAGTTAAAGTTTGTCAACTCGTGCTACTTGAATAATATATTTATGACTACTTGTTTTTTAACTTCTCTATCTTTTTCTTTTCGAACTTTCTCCATTTTATAATGAAAGGAAAGGAGTCTGTTGCTGTTGTTTTCGAGAGTCAAACGTATTACCTTCAAACTACGAGATCTTGGGATTTTTTGGGCGCCCCAACCAATAGCATATTTGGTGCTACTGCTATTCAAGGAGACTATGATGTAATTGTTGGTGATATTGATTCTGGTATGCATTTATATATGTCATATTTGTTCTGCTTAATTTATCTAAATTCAAGTGTTGATCATTTTAAAGAACTATGTCATAACATAATTATTTACCTTTTAATAGGAATTTGGCCCGAGGCACCTAGTTTTAGCGCGGAAGGACTTGGACCTGTGCCATCACGATGGAGGGGTGGATGTTGGGATGACGATGTTAGATGCACTCGGTAAGAAATTAATACTGTCTTTTAACATTTTTGCACACATTCTTTTTTTAATATTATTTGTCTTTTAAGATTTTCGTGCACTATCTTATAAGTATTTAATAGCTTTAATAATATAAGAGTATTTGTCTAAACTATCCTTTATCTCTCTTAAGTATGGGTGTTTGTCGGTTGGTATGGTACGGTATTTAGACATTTCGGTTCGGTATTTTCGTTATTCGATTTCTTAAAATGCAATACCAATACCGTACCTAATTAAATTAGATATGTTTCGATTTTTCTCCTTTTGGTTTCGGTTTATTCGGTTTGCTAACTTCAATTTATTCAGTTTGAATACTAACTAGTGCATAGAGTCATAGACTATAATATTCTAAATTAAAGTACTCAAAAGTACAAAACTAAAAATATTTGTTGACAAAAGTTTTGTCCAAAACTAGCAAATATCAACCCAGAGAGAGAAAACTGTACATAAAGAATAAATTTGATCATTAGAAATATTTTGTTACTTGCTTAGAGTTAATTGATGAACTTAGAGAATAAAGGAAAGTAAAATTTTAGACTATTATATTTATGTTATAATTAATAATATGTGTATTGTGTAATATAATATATATATTTCGGTATGATATCGGTATTTTATTTTAAAATACCAAATACCATACCTATTACCAATTTGTTTTAAAACTTAAACCAAATATCATACCGAATACTAAAATATCGAATACCAAATACCAAAATTTTCGGTTTCGGTACGGTAATTCGGTATTTACCAAATTATGCACCGTCCTACTTTTGAGCATCTAACTTAATATTTATATACCAATTGGAGCAGTAAGTGTGAATTTCCACACCCAAAAAAAAAAACTAAAGTGCTCCTATATAGGAGTATTATGTTTCTAAAATGTCATATTTTAAAATAAATTTAGTTTGCCAAAACGACTAATATTAAGACATGATGAAGTATCATTTTTACGTGTCTTTAAAAAATGAAAGATGTTTAATAATATAATATTCATAGAGTGTGTGTGATTAGGGGCGAAGTTATGTGTGGCAAAGTCATGTGTGGTCAATTGAACACGCTTTGTCGAAAAATTATACTATGTATGAGGTAAAGTATTAGTACTTAGTATTAATCAAAAAATAGATTTTCAACTTCCTTAATTATATAGCACACTAGCAAAGAGTGTTCAAAATATTGAATTTTATGGCTTCGCGAGTATATGTGATTAATGCTATATTTTTAACTAAGAAGTTTAGTCCTCACATTTTACACTACACCAAAAGGAACTCATATTCCTATTTCATTTGTGTATGCAGTAAAATTATTGGTGCCCGTTATTATTATCAAGGATTTGAGAAGGAGCAAGGCCGCCCTATAAGTTCATTAAATCATCGATATTACATGTCTGCCCGTGATGATTTTGGTCACGGTACACACACGGCGTCTACCGCCGTGGGAGTACCGGTTTCGCTCGACGACGGCAGCGGCGACACAATGAGAGGGGGAGCTCCAAAAGCAAGATTAGCTATTTACAAAGCATGTTGGCTCAACTGGTGCACTTGTTCTGATTTACTCAAAGCTTTCGACGACGCGATTTATGATGGTGTAGATGTCATATCAATTTCACTCGGTAACATTGTCACGGATGGTCATCCAACTTTTCTTCAGGACTGTAATGCCATCGCGGTATTGCACGCGTTCCAAAACGGCGTCGTGGTCTCATCTGCAGCTGCTAATTTCCACGAAACACGTACAGTTTCAAATGCTTCTCCTTGGACCATTACTGTTGCAGCTACCTCAACTGATAGAGAGTATGTATCTAAATCTTGATGGTAAGTCAATGACCCGCTCATTTCTTGAACTCGGCTCATTTTGACATAACTCATCTCAGTGTATTTAAAGTTGGACTAATTTTTAGTTCAAATTGATCGATGAGTAACTTTGACAGAATATCTTAAATTTTTTTTGTTTTATTTGATATGTTATAGATAACCATAACAAAACAAACATATTAATTAAAGCTTGTTTAGAGTTGGAGGGATTAGGCTATGCCAAATTTTACCCCTTTTTGACCCAACCCGTCTCAGCCCGCCGCCCACTTAAGCTATTTTGACCTGTCCAATATCAGCCAACCAACCCCCCCCCAAAAAAAAAAAAAATTGACCCCCATAGATGGGGCTATAAAATATATTTCCCCGTTTTCAATTAATGTGATATAGTCTGCCTCAAAATGGAGTTTAAGAAAGACATTTTAAAACTTATGATGTAAATATACTGGTATAATATTTGTGTGCCTATAACACTTATAAGACTTTAGTCTTAAACCTATCATAATATTTGTGGGACATCTTCTGACTTTAATAGACAGATCAATGTTAACTTATGCCATAGGGAATGGAAATTAAATTTTTTTCTCCTTTGATTTTTCTTTTCTTCATTTTGAATTATTTTTTTGTCGACTTGAATTTTAGGGTTTTGCACGCAATATTAATCAGATGACTGCTCATGCAAACCTTGTTGTTGCAAAAGATGCAGCAATTGGTAATGCCTATATTGACAGAGCAAGGTAATTAACTTTATTTTTTTGATATGTTAAATATTTACACCGAGAACACAGGTGAAAGCAGTCCTTCTCCTGACCCTGCGGTGAACACGAGATGCTTTGTGCACTGGATTGCTCCTTTTTATGTTAAATATTTACACCGTGAACGCAACCCTTCTCCTAACTTTCTGTGAACACGGAATACTTTGTGCACCGAACTGCTCCTTTTTTATATGTTAAATACTTACACTGCATGGTATTCTTTCTAATAACTAATTCTTTTTAATATTTTTTTCTAGCTCTTGCAATGATGCAGATGCATTGGATTATAATTTGATTTATGGTAAGATTGTGGTTTGCACAACAACGGATATTCATGATATTTGGGGCAGTTCAAAGTATGATAAAGCAGTAAATGTACGCAAAAAAGGGGGAGTTGGTGTTATAGTTATTGATGGAGCTGGTACTAAGGAAATTGGTTTGTCTTATGATATTCCTTTGGCTACAATTACTCCCTCAGAAGGTGAAAAGCTTTTTGCATACATGAAATCATCAAAGTAAGTCATATAACACTAAAATCTTTCATTTTAAATTTACATTATTTTTTGCTTTTTAAACATATATTAAAATCTTGAACACCATTCGCGAGGTAGTCACATAGGCTCAGAGGTGGACCTACCTTAGGGTAGGAAGTCACCGGTCCCGGGTAATTTTGGCAAAAATACGTGTATCTATGTGTATATATCTTAAATAATATGTATATATTTTGATTGACACCCTAAGACTCAAAACTTAGGAAAGGAAGACAACTTGACTTTTAATGTGTTGTCTAAGTTTGATTCTCACTCCAGCATTTACTTAAATTTTATTCGATAGTAGTGTTTCTGCCATTTTCATATACTGGGTCCGCCTATGCATAGGCTCAAAGGTAATTAGTTGAACACCATGTATAGACATAGGTCAAATATTATTTTTTACGCATATATATATTAAAATTCCGAGTGTTCCTTAAACATTCTTGGCGAAATTGCTGATTTCACCATCATTTCAGAGTCGCTAAGAATTCTCACATAACTAACTTATTAATGGTTTGAATTTATGATATGTTTTTGAATGTATACACAGTCGACCTTTTGCTATCATTTTAAGAACATCAGTTCAACAGCCTACACAACATGAGCCTACTGTGGCATATTTCTCTTCAAGAGGACCTGGCAGTGCCCCTGGCATCATTAAGGTACTCTTTTTTCTTTTAAATATACATTTGTTTTTCTTAAAAAATATTTTATACCAGGGTCGGACCTAGTAGACCATATATTTGTACTAGAAAATTCATTATATACGTATAAATGTTTAATTGAGTACTCAGTTACTTAAACGAGCGATGGATTTGCTGGCAAGTTCAAAACTCATAAACTTCAAATTCTGGCTCCGCCTCTATTTGCGGAGGTGTATCTAGGTTAAGGGGTATGAGTTCACGTGAACCAATACTCTTCTCCCTGAACCATGTATAACAATGTTATATTGCTTCAAAATTACTTAAATATAGATATATATGTGAAAATGCCACTCTAAACGATCTTGTTTTCTGCATGGAGTATAGATATATATGTAAAAATTACTAAAATTTCAAAAAGAATATAATTTTGAACCTGTAATTTTAAAAGTGTAGTGAATTTATGGTAAGAGATTAAAGTTAAACCCGTCAAGTGTAAATTCTAAATCCACCTCTTTACAACAATGCACTCATCCTCTTGAAATCCTGAATCCGCCTCTGTCTGTTTGTATTAACGTAAATCAAGTGCTGACACTAGTTTGGTTATAGCCTAATTTAGCAGCACCAGGAAGAAACATTTTAGCAGCTTGGCCTCCTTTTGAAAAGGCGAGAGCAGACTCGATATTCTATGATATAATGTCAGGAACTTCAATGGCAACCCCTCATGTTACTGGTGTGGCTGCACTTCTAAAAGCTCTTTATCCTCATTGGAGTCCAGCTGAAATAAAATCTGCATTGATGACAACAGGTATGTATTCTTTACTAATGCTAAAAAACAAGCTCATAGGCGGCTCGAATTCAGATTAATCGGGCTCGTAAGTTTAGGATTCCTAAAAAAAAGTATTTGACAGACTAAACTTGATTTTTTGAGTTCAACCATCCGATATCGCTTTTGGCATGAGATGAGTTTTAATGGAGCAACACGGTCAATGAGGATTCATATGATCAATTCTAACTTGTTTGGGACTAACGCATAGTTATTAGGGAAATATACATCTCCAAAATAATAGCTGGCAAATGTATATTTTGATATATTTAATGTATAATATACGTATTTTATACATAATAAGTGTATTTTTTTAACATTTGGATAGCGGCTGTAATTATTTTTAGCTAATTGACCTAATGTGTTAAAGCCCTTGTTATTGTTGTTGTAACCATCCGAAATTCGAAGCTCACTGGCCGACTAATCTGAATTGACGCCATGTAGGCCCACTATGGGAGCAAAGCGCACCCTACCAAAAAGTTTTTCATCCCATAACTTAAATCCGAGACCTTTTGTTAACGGTAGAGGGATCTCGACCATCCCATTGAACCATTTTCATAATGCAATAACTTGTTTGTTATACTTAAACAATTACTTGAAATTCTTTTTCTTGATTTAGAAATTCTAAGGTTGGTGTCTCATATTTGATCTTAACAATATGGTTTGTTTTATGCAGCTTATAACTTGGACAATTCTAAGAAGCCAATACAAACAGATTCAGGGAATGTTATTGCAACACCTTATGACATTGGTTAAAGCTTGTTGAACCCAAATGCTGCACTAAATCCAGGCCTGGTTTATGATTTCGACATGGAAGATATAGTTTCCTATCTATGTTCTAGTGCTGTTGGAATCACTCAAAGAACTTTACAAGGTTTATTGGGATATCAAATTGAGTGCTCTAATAATAGTCAGCTTCCACATTACGATCTTAACTACCCCTCGATCGAAGTTTCAAATTTAAAAAATCAGACGATATCAGTTTATCGTACAGTCACTTATCGAGGAAAATATGAAAATCGAATGGAAATGCTGAGAGGAGGGAATGCAATGTATAGCCAATTGTATGTTGAGTTC
>AWOL01S0046450.1:0-11466 GCA_000715115.1 Nicotiana otophora | reverse complement strand
AGATGTGAGAGTATGTAGAGTTTTGAAAAATGTTTTCTTAACTTTTTCTAGGGAAGTCATTTTTCTCCAATTACAGAAAAATGTGATATCTAGTAAAATATTTTTCAAACTATTTTGTGCACCCAAACAGTAAAAAATGACAGAAAACATTTTCCGAAAAATATTTTTCGTCCTATCAAACACACCCTGAACCACTTTATAGTTTAGGTTTAGCTATCCCTTCTTAAGATAATAAAGAAGATACATGAGTTCATCCCTATTATCATAAGAAGTGGTAGTAGTAGTATATTATTTCTAAGCGAAAATAATTAATTTATTTTTGCACATGTTTATGGCTTTCTAACGAGAATTATTGCGACGACGCACATATAGAAAACTAGAATATGTATTAACTTCTTCTCTTCTTTTCAAGTAACAACATTATTCTTTTATTTAACCATCCAATATCAAAATATTCAATTTGCTCGACTAATCTGGAAACAAACTTTCTACCTCCACAAGGATATGAATAAGATTTTGCACACACATTATTGTTGTTGCTCTAAAAAGCCAAAGCACTCCCAGTCCAAAGGTTCTCCATTCTTCACTACTCTACTTTAGTCTTAACCCTCTAATTAAAGGTGAAAATCCCCAAACAACAACGTTTAATTTAATTACTTCCTCTTCAACTTGAACTTTTGCGTAGATTACCTCTTTTTATAAGCATTTCTATATTCAGTCACCTTCATGTTAATCTTCTATTTTTACAAATCAAGTCGAACTCGCATATATTGGCGAATATCAAGAAAATGTTTACTGGTCTTTCAGAAAATATCAATGCAGATACTTGGAGTACCAATACGGATACTAAATACCGAATGATAAATTAAAAAAAGAAAATGAAAAGTAAAATACTACTTTTGGAAAAAGAAATATCAAAATAGGGAAGGTGTGGACCTATTAGTGAGATTAATGAATTTTCCACCCAAAGAGATCGAGAAGAATTCCAGAATCCATATTCCACACAAAACCAAGAGAGAAGAATTCAAGAAATCATTCCTATTGTGGCCACTGTTATAGCCACCTTTTGCAAATGGATGTATCATTTAATGTCAGCGTGCCTAAACGAAGCTAACTATCACCCTATCACAAAATATTTATTCGAAGAATATGTATTTTCATTTTAATTTGCGACTATCGAGATTAAATTGTTTGATTTGTGGACCTTGAATATGAATAAGTATTTTTCTATGTCCTCTCCACTTCATGCCTTAATTTCCAAAATATATTCCAGCCACTTCTTTCTTGACGATTTTTCTTCCCCCACCCCACAAATTAGAAAATTAAAAAGAAGAAGAAAATGAGGTATGCCATTAAGAAAGAATTTATTAATTAGGCGAAATACATAAACGGCCCCATTTAAGTTGTCCTCATCGATCAGATGAACACCTCAATTATGCTAATCACCATACAGACACCTCTTCTCAGCAGAGGCGGATCCACGGCACCTACGGTCACTTTGTGATTGGGGTGCCACTCTTTGCATAATAATCATTTTTTCGTGAAATACCAGAATATACAAGAAATTCTACCCGAGCGTCCGGGTGGCGTACCACCCTGTCTCCTCTACGTAGATCCGCCCTGCTTCTACGACGTGACAAAGTGTGTGCTTTTCATTCACGTCTGCTCCGCATGAAACCCTCAAAATTAAATTTTTCTCTTTTTTCTTTTTAAATTAACCTTATTTTATAATGACCCCAGTTGCCTTCATCTTGATACTTCTTCTTCTGCTTTAAGTTTTCACCATTGATGAAAAACAAGAACAATTAAAAGGTTTCTTTCAAATTACAGCAAGTGGTTAAAACATAAAATAAGCATACAATTTCTTCCAACATATACTGTCACAATTGCTTATGCAATCAATAACAAGCATTGCCGTAATAATTAATTGGATAAATCAAATTCACACAATTAAGGTTGAAGAATCATATCTGAGATGAAATTTACAACAATACTCAATAGAGTAAATTGAGCCCTCTAAAATTGATGCTTTAACCAAAATATTCTCCCAAAACCAATCACAAAAGAGAGCACAATTTCTTGCTAAATGCCTGCTGCTAAACTTTATGGTTGAACTCAATTTGATTATTTTCTCTCAAATTCCCACTAACCTTATTTGGAATCACTTTTGTGTGATTATTTCCTCTCAAATTCCCACTTACCTTATTTCGAATCATTATTTCCTCTCAAATTTTCACACTAACCTTACATTTTGGTGTGTATTGGATTATCTCGATCGAAAGCTATGAAGTTCGGAAAAAAGCTTAAGCAATCAAATAGAAGAGACGTTACCGGAATGGAGGGACAAGTTTTTGTCTTATAAGGATTTGAAGAAAAAGCTCAAGCTGATTGAGCCGAAAAAATCGGCGACGGCGACGGCGGCTGATGAGGATGTTAGGGTTTCTAAGAAGATGAAATTAGCTGCCGGAGATTTTGACAGCCACTGCCCACTAATGCTTGCATAGGCAGGGGCATATACACATGGGCGAAGCGATTACCGCCCTTTGTCAAAAAATTACACTGTGTATATAGATAAAATATTACATTTTAGAGTTATATAACACATATTAAACACCATTTGTCTTGAATTGTTTTTCACTTCTTTCAAATTTGAACACCCTTGGGAAAATTCCTAGCTTTGCCACTACATATACACCTTACGGCAAACGGTGTCACGTGAGATCGTTTCGTCGGAATTTTTATTAAATATGTATATATAGATAGTATACAAAATGAGAAACCTTGATATAAATATAAAGAATGACACTGTTTTTTATTATAGTGATTTATTCATTCATTCATTTATTTTTTAAAATTTTGACATCGCTTATCGAAAATCTTGCGTACGCCCCTGACATTAGGGTAGACCCTTCCCCGAACGTGAGATGCTTTATGCACCGGACCACCCGCCAATATTGCTTTTTTTGTAATTGTGTAAGTTTTTATTGATCACCACGTCTCACGCATAAAATTGCCTCTTGGGTCCTCAATGAAAGATTGGTCACTCGGAACAAATTGCGAGTGCTATAACTATAAGATGTAAATGATTGATTGAAGGCGAAAGTATAATACATTTGAAATAGTGACCAAGTGGTGGAATAATTTTGGGTATCATACATTTGTTATTCTGACGGAAGTGGTTGAAGAGCTGTTTGGATGCACCGAAATAATTTTTTACTACTATAATGTATATCATAATTTTTACTATAATGTATACCATAATTTAAGTTCACGTCAAACAAAAAAGAACAAGTTTCTAATTTTGTAAATTATGTTTGTAAAACCTTTAGAATTCAAGTTTTCTTTTAAAAAAAATATACCTTGCAGTTTATTATACGGAAAATGACCTATAAGAAGCTGACACTTGGCAATTTCTTCATCGTAACCTTTGCATAATTTTTGGAAAAATAATACTATATAGCCGTTTTCAAAATAATAGCCGAAATATATATATTTTTTATATATTTCTTGTATATATATACATTCTGTATATTATATACAAAAATTATACAAGCCAAAAGTTTTAGGGCTTTTAACATGGTCGGTCGACCAAAAATAATTATAATCGTTGGTCAAATATATAAAATTATATACTAATTATGTATAATGTATATATATAATATTAATGTATAAAATATATATCCTCTTAGGTTTATTGAGATCTTTATGGACGTACATTTCACTGGTATATCGAAATTTAAGATAAACGGATCAAAAAATTGGAAATCAACAAATTATAGTACACTTTTCTATGGCTAATAATGTTGATGAAGTTTTTTCTATGTAAAAACTCCCTGCATCATTATAAATATGGAAATGATCTCCTATGATCAGTTATAATTTCAGTAGAAGAAAATGATCCTACAAAAATCTCATGTCCTTTATTTACCCATCTCTTGTGTTATATTTTACGACCCCTGTGAAAAAGGGCATATAATAACTGAAAGAACATCTCTAATGGGCCTTAAAACTGATCTCCTCTCATAAATTTATAAAAATTACATGGGGCGCCCTATTTGGTCATTCCTTTTTAACTTATACCCGTTTTGTTTTTCCGTCTGTATCCGTACCCATTTTTTTGTTAAAAACGTTTTAAAAAGATGATTTTGCCCTTCTTTAATAAAAGACTATTGACAAACTGCAGGACAAAAACTTAAGTAGGTTTAGGCTGAAATTTTAGCAAATAAACTAAAAAACTTCAACTTGTTTAGACTGAAATTTCGGATAAAACTCAGGACAAAACTGTAGACTGCGTTACAAAACTTCAGCATGTTTTGGTATGAAGTTTTAGCAAATGAATTAAATAACTTCAACATGCATTAGCAAAATCTCTTTAGAAAATTACATACTCCAAGACAAAAACTTAAGCATGTTTAGTATGAAGTTTTAGCAAATGAACTAAAATATTTCAGCATGTTTAGTATGAAATTTTAGCAAATGAACTAAATAATTTCAGCATGTTTTGTCTGAAGTTTTAGCAAATGAACTAAATAACTTCAGCATGTTTTGTCTGAAGTTTTAGCAAATGAACTAAATAAATTCAACATGCATTAGCAAAAACTCATTAGAAAATTACATACTACAAGACAAAAACTTAAGCATGTTTAGGCTGAAATTTTAACAAATAAACAAAAAAACTTCAGCTTGTTTAGACTAAAGTTTCGAATAAAACTCAGGACAAAACTGTAGACTGCGTTACAAAATTTCAGCATGTTTTGGTATGAAATTTTAGCAAATGAACTAAATAACTTCAGCATGCATTAGCAAAAACTCTTTAGAAAATTACATACTGCAAGACAAAAATTTAAGCATGTTTAGTCTGAAGTTTTAGCAAATGAACTAAATAACTTCAGCATGTTTAGTCTGAAATTTTAACAAATAAACTAAATAACTTCAGCATGTTTAGACTAAATGTTCGGATAAAATTCATGACAAAACTATAAACTACAGGATAAATAACTTCAGCAAGAAGTTTTAGCTTCAATGTGAAACAACTTCATGCTATATTAGCATGAAGTTTTAGCTTTAAGGTGAAACAACTTCATGCAAATGTGGTTCTGAAGATGAATCTGGACAAGTTTCTGATTTTTTTTATAAAGTTGCTGAAAGGAGAGGAGGAGATCGTTTCATATCTTTTGTCAGGGGTGTAATTGTCATATTATTACGAATTTTTTGTGAGATGGCTACCAAATCAATAATTTTAAAAAATAAGGTACAGGTTAAAAGGTGACACAAATATAGGATACGACTGCAAAAACCCTTTAAATTTGCCTCTATATCTGAAGAATATTTAAGGGACTGTTACACAAATAGTCGTCCAGATTCAATGTTTACTTTTTTAGCCGGTGTACTTAAATTATGCATTGATTATGCACGGTTATACATATATTATACATATATTATCCATCTGCCGGTTATTTTTAATATAAGAGAATAGGCGGGCGGCTATTTGGGCTAATTCTTCTATTTTGGAAGCACTCAAGTACTGAATGTAGATTTCTTTGGTCATTCTATAGTGGTTTTCTGTTTATTTCTCACACGTGTAAGCTAACACAATTGATGAATTCCAGTTATGCATATTTCTTGTATGAGCAATTTTGAATAAGAAACTTATTCCTAGTTCCTTACCTAAAAAAGAAAAGGTTTAAGAAGTGTGAGCCAACTGTTTTTGCCATGTTATAATTGATCATATTCTAATGAACTCTAATATTAGAAATATCATCTCTCTAAGCACTTCAGTTTATATAGCATCTTTAGCCTCAATACAAGAGCTGTTACTTAAAGAATTACAGAGGCTAAGTTAAAAATTCCTGCTTAATTTTCATTCAGATAGTTCAGATATTTGTCACTGTTAAAAAGCATGAATAATACCTCGGCTAGTAGCTGGAACAACAACAATAAACCCAGTGAATTCCCACAAGTGGGGTCTGGGGAGGGTGAGATGTATGCAACCTTACCCCTACCTTGGAAGGCAGAGAGGCTGTTTCCGGAAGCCCCTCGGTTAGCTAGTAGCCGGAACCAGAGAGTAAAAACAGTCAAGGCCAAAGTAGTTTTTCAGTTTATATTTGTCATAGTTGTTTGCATCTGGTTGCTGTATCAGATTCAAAACTCTCACAATTGTGAGCGAATAAGAAGTACGCTCACCGATGAAGGTGATTCTCAACATGAAGACACAAACATTATGAAGAAATCTGAATATGTTGTAAATAGGGCAGAAGAAGAAGAATTTCAGACTACTGAAACAGAAATTTTTAGCTTCAATGATAAGAATGGAATTCCAGAAGAAGTTCGCAATGTAGAATACACGATGACTGAGTTGGATAATGAGCTTAAGATCAGTATGTACCTGGAAACAACATTAAGTTCGGATGGTGAACGTGTACAAGCAAGCGTTGCTACCTGAAAGATCAGACAAATTAGCCCGAGTGAGTATGAGTTCAAAGAAAGGCATACTATTATAAGAAGAAACAGAGTTCAACTTAGAGACTTTGGCAAATTTAGAGGCATACTCTTCTTTTATATGTCTACTCCACTATTGCAAGATAATGGAAAAGACTTTCTTTTAGCTTGGCCTGTGGATAGAAATTACTGAAACTTGAGCTTAAGAATTTCCTCCTCAATAATCAATGAGATCCACACTTTTCTTTTCTTCCTTTCTTTTTGTGGTTCAACTCTATTGCCTCACTTAATCTTTGAGTAGTCTTCAATTTGAACTAATTTTCCATTTGATTAGCTTCATTCACTCAGTTAAATATAACCCATGAATTACGATACAGAAGTACCTAAAATACCATGCTTACTGCGCAAAAAGCGAGTCCCTTGCACCAAAATAATAAGACGAAAGCAAAGGCCTTGCACAAGAAAACAGACACTGTGCACTGAAAAATAAAAATTTCCCGAAATTCAACATATCCAAACAAATTTCCACATCCAATTGGGTCAAAATCACATAATTTAATTAAGCGATGAATATTCATCATCTTCCAACAGCCTGAAGATCGAGAGGATGACTTAAAACAATTTTAACTTCACAATGCACTAATGTAGATATGTTACAACAGCATGAATATCGACAGTAGAAGAGTACAATTTTCATGCTGATGCAAATAGTAAAATGAAAGACAACTTGATTTTGAACTTATGCAAGGCAACAGCAGAGATGCAGCGAAGATGGACGCACAAAAACCAGGGCACTAGCACGAGAAGAGAACTCAACGCCCCTTATCAAAAGCAATGCGAGTTCTGCTAGATGATTCATAACCATCTCGCGTGGTGCCAGCACTGGCCCTCATGGTGCCTCCACTACCAACATTTGCCATGGCTTTCTTTCCCTTCTTAACCTCTGTCAAGAACTGGTCTAAACCAAATGGATCAGCTTCCTCAACTTGCTTCTCAAATTGCACAGGTCCATCTCTTGTACTAGCCCTCTCAGATGTTCCAGCAAATGCCTTGTCAGGCTTAAATCGATCTGTCTTCATGATCTTGTCCAGCTGCTCATCTGCACCTCCATAAATTTCAGAATCAACATCTTTCTTCGGTCTGTATAGAGTAGAAAGAGTGGGCTGAGCAGTAAATAGGCCCTTGTCATAGACGTTGTAGGCATCATCAGTGGCAAATCCAGAATCCATGCCTTTCTCCTGGTTAAACAATCTCTGGTCATACATGACCTCTCCTCTTGATGTGCCAGTAGAAGCCATCCCAAGAGCCACTTTTTCGCTGACATCACGGTCTCTATCTCTGGTGATCTTACTCTTCTTACCCATCGCAGCATCTTTTGCCTCCAATCTCTTCTCCCTCTCTCTCTCCCGACGTCGCTCCTCACGTATCTTCTCTCTCTGTAATCTCCCCTCCCTATCCTCCCTTGGCTCTTTGGGGTGATCTCTTGGACGCTCATAATCCACACTCATATCAACAACATTCATGGTGTCCCTCTCAGAGGGCACAAGTGCACCAGCTGGAGGTGCCACACCAGTTCTCTCAGATCTTGCCTTGCGGGCCAATTCCCGAAGTTCCATCTCTTTCTTCTCCTTCTCTTTCATCATCATCTCTTTTTGAACCTTTGACCGCATTGCAACCGCTTCTCTAGCTTTCTGTTCTGCAACATATAGAGCCTCTGATAGTTTTGCAAAATTATCATTGATCTGGACCTCCTGAAGTCCCCTGCCATCAGCAGCAAGGCGCTTATCAAGTGGGATTGTGTAACCTTTGGGGTTCTTCCAGTTTGATATACAAGGAGGAATCTTCCAATCCTGCTGGTCCTTCACTGTAACAGGACGAGGAGGAGAATGCATAACAGGCACAGGTGGAGAACCAGAGGCCTTAGGAACCCTTTTGTGTTTGAACTTCGGTGGCTCTATCGGGTCCACGGGCATCTCTACCATCCTAATAATCCTCTCCTTTGCACCCGAGTTAAAAGCTGCCGATTGCTGGGAAGGCTTGTACTTAATAAACTTGGAATCTTGAGATTGTGTGGGAACATTTTTGGGCTGTGCAGCACTCAACCGCACATTTACAATCTTCTCAAGTGCTGCCTTGGTCTCCTGCATTGTCTCATCGATTACTTTCTGCTTCTCGTCCAGATCCATCTCTTCCTCATCCTCGTCCTTCACAAACTTCGGGATAAGATCCTTGTGCTGAGAATAAACAATTTTCTTTGTGTTCTCACCCTGCCTCACAATCGCATCATATCTCACTTCACCGTGCTCGTCCACAGTAATAGGCAGAGTCTTTCCCCCAGCTTTCCAGTCTTTCTTTCTACCCAAATCAAGTGGATACTGTGCGTAGTGAATTTCAGGGAATGCTCCTCCATCCCCAAAATCCTCAAGCTTAGATGGCTTAAAGCCAGCCCGTTTTAGGTAAGAGGGCACTGGAGTTGCCTTGATAATAGCAGATTTCTCTGCCTCAGTTGCACCGAACCTATTCTTGAACCACGGGTCATTTGTATGGTCATAAATTGTACGGGTAGCTGATTTTGCTGCTGGGAGAAGCTCCTTGAGAGACGCCATGCTGAAAATCCCGGATTTAAAATTCCTCCACCCACTGTACAGAGAGAAAAAGAAGGTACAAGTCAATAGATAAATCAATCAACTATATATCAATGAACCTTAAAAAATATGATGCTGATTAAAAGGAACCAACTAAATACTAAGTAGTACCAAATACATAAACCTCAATATCAACAAAAAGGGGTTATTACTTAATAATCGAAACTCTAACGTATTAAACTTAGCTCAACATCTGGTGTTGATGGATTGATTGGAACAAAGAGATATTATCAGGCAACAGACGGGCAACAACAACAATAACTATGCCTCAGTCTCAAACAAGTTGAGGCCGGCTATATGAATCATTACTGAACATGTTACTCCATTTAAACTCATCTCATGCCAATATTATAGGCATACAGAAAAAAAGTATTAGAAAAGTTCTGCTAATTTTCTAAAACGTATAAATCTATGAAAGGTTAAATCACTCTTAGAAAGCATAGGACCTACCGTAATAGTGCTAACCTCTAAAACTGATGAAAAACACGAAATATTGATAAAGATTCAATCTTTTATGGCCATATTCACTATTTAACTAGCAAAGATACAAAGCACAATAAAAATCTGATTTGAGGCCTTTTATTACGCACCGAGAGTAGACACAAAGCGTAAGTATCCAATTCACGATTCGCACTTTATTAAACAATTGGGAAAAAAAGGAGACTAGGGTTTCAGATTGAAGAGATACGCATAGAAGAAAATACAGGGAGAGAAGAAAGGTGCTTACAATTCGATTTCTCAGCTGAATTGGCCGGAGAAGGAGATTAAGAAGAGCAGCCGCCGGAGCGTGGCCTCAACTCGCCAAAGAAGACGACGTAGGGTACTATTCAATCGGAATTTTGGATTCTCCTTTTCGAGTCGGTTTATTTTCGGTAAATCCAACCCGTTTGAAGGAGCTGGGCTTGTGGGGTTGAAATATATATAAGGGCTACCTTATCGTATTCTTTTTCCTTATGCAAAAGGGATTAGGAAATTGGCCAAATTTACCTCGGTTGGTCTAGTTTTAATTTGTTAAAAAAGTTCTAATACCTTTTTAATGTAAGAAATATTAATTACGCACCGCTTGCATTTTCTAAATTTTTGTAATAAGATTTTCAATTAATTATCTTATTTGGTAGAAAAATTAATTATCTTACTTTTAAAAGTTTCATCCCGCTAACAAAAAATTTAAGCGATTTGTTATATATGACAGAAGTTATTATTATTTTTTTTTTTTTACGAGAAAGTTACTTTTACTCTTTGATAGCCTGAAAATATTTTTCGAGAATTTTTATCATTATTTTATTAACGCCATATTCAATAACAAAACAAACAGTAACATAGTATGAACAACACATTATATCCTCAAATCAGTGCTATTAGTAAGTATATTGCATTGAAATAAAATTGATTCAAAGATGAAATAAATCAATAAAGTCTGAAATAGAGTTGGAAAATCTGGATCAAAATAAAATTATGAACAATTATCATGAAATAGACAGTTGCGATTTTAAGAATTAACCGAGTGGTTTCTGTAATAATACAAAGTTATAGGAACCAGATGCAATTTCATTTTGCAATGTAACATACTTTTCCATTTTTACCCCATAAGCAAAAGAGTAGGACAATAAAAAAGCCATGTAGCATTAACGAATAGAAGACCGACACGTTGCTCTATGTCCGAGGACACCTAATTGAAACATTCGAACCAAGATGGGCGAAAAATATGGTCTCTTACATTTGGAAAAAGTTTAAATAGCCTTCTAAATATAATCTGAGCAATTTGATCCGTTACATTTGCAAAAAATCAGCATTTTTGGTCCTTATTAAATACTTAACCGACTTTATTTTTTAAATTTAATGGGAAATATTAAAGAAAAGAAGATTTAAGGAGATCTCACATCTAGAGGTGCATTGCAATTTTTACAATTTTAGGTCTATTTTTGATTTTGTTTTTTTTAAGGTGTAGTTTATATTATTTTAATATATTTTTAGTGTCTAGTATAACTTTTGGTGTTATAATTTTTGGCATTTGATGGTGGTATTTCTTATTAATTTTTTTTTTACATTTAATAATTTGAGTTTGTTAAATATTTGACTGAGAGTCCTTCGGCTCAGCTGGTTTGGAGTGGGTTATCTATAGTGATGACCAGAGATCGATCCACCCTCAATGTTTTCTGGGTCTGAGCCTGTCACACAAGGCTTGCCTAGTGCGGTTACATCCCTTGTGTGGTTTGTAGGTTGTTACACAGTGAGAGTTTACCCAGTGCGTACATAGTGCTCACCGTTATACAGTGGGAGTTTACCCAATACGTACATAGTGCTCACCCGAAGGGCACAGAGGCTGTAGCGATGGGGAGTTTTACTGGAGTTCCAAAAAAAATAATATTTGACTTAGACCAGA
>AWOL01S0046449.1:0-43410 GCA_000715115.1 Nicotiana otophora | reverse complement strand
TGGGTTTGAGCCGTGGCGGAGTCAAGAATTTTATAAAGGGTGATCAAAATTTAACAACAACAAGAATAAACCCAGTATAATCCCACATAGTGGGGTCTGAGAAGAGTAGTGTGTACGCAGCCTTACCCCTACTTTGTGAAGATAGAGATGTTATTTCCACTAGACTCTCGACTTAGAAAATCATAAGCACCACGTTAAAGACGAGATAATTTTCTCGATACTCAGTATAATTTTTCGATCAAGGGTATTTAGTTGATGCGCATTCTCCTCTATGTGGCTACGCCACTCGATTTGAGTCCTCAAAACAAAACAAAATCTATAAGAAGCGTATTCTCCTTTACAACTTGTTTGGATGGTTGTTACTTATCGTTTCATAATTGTACTATATTGAATTATATCGTATTAATGAACATTACGTGGCACACATTTTGATTTAAAAAATTAACTTATTTCCGAATACCAAACATAGGGTAAGAAATAGATAAAAGATTTGTTTGAGCATCAAATATTATTTCAGTATTTGACGGTTTATACAGATAATGGTCGAGCTATAATATTGTATATACCAAACTTTAATATTTCTAATATTGATTTGAGAAAAACTTAGAGGTAAAAAATGTTAGTTGTCATACACAAATTTTCAACTTCACATACGTCTTTTTTAAGTAAAATTTATGTTCAAAAATATAACTTAGCTCCTAAATATTCTTTTCCAGCTTTAATTTCAAATTTTGTTTTCTACTTCAACCAATATTGTCCGTAACTGAAAAACCTTTGAGGAACAAAATGGTGAATAAGCCGCTCATCATAATGAAAACTATCTTATGTAAAATAGTTTGCTTAGTATTGAAAATTGCAAGAATCTTGCAATGTCTGGTTTAGAAAAGAGTACGCAACAGAGGCGGATCCAGGATTTAAATTTTATGGGTTCAATTTTTAAGGTTTTATGTATTGAACCCATTATATTTTTAAAATTATGGATTCATATCCATTATTTTTTTAATTTTAATAAATATTTACATCGCGTCAAAAATTGTGGGTTCATTTGAACCCATTAATTGTTCACTACATCCGCCTCAGTACAGAACAATTTAAAGTTTAGAGATGGTCAAATGACACTTCTTAAACTAGAAACTTAGATGTCGTTTGCTTATTAGAGAATGAAACAAAAGCGGAGCCAAAACTTCAAGTTTATAATTCAGAATTTTAATAATTTTAAGTTATTAAATTTCTAGATTAATAATTTATACATATATTCGATAGATTTTATTAAAACAAAAACACTAGCTCCCCCGAGAAAAACTCCACATGATAGTTTATAAGTTAGAACAAGCTAAATGAAGTTGTTAAAATCGAGAGAGATTTAGGATTTCTATAACATGAGTGCACCATTAAAGAAATGAGAGGAAATAATAGTAAGTGGATTTGATTCCTACTTCTTTAGGTGAATAACTTAGCATTCAACCAAATGCACTATTTAACCCCTTTGGAATATCGGTGCCCCATAGATGTACATAATATTAGATCAACTTTAAAAAATATGTACATAAAATATCTAATTTGTCAGAGAAACCATGGGTTCACGGGCCCCATAGATTAGGCGTAAATCCGCCCCGGTTAGAACCATAGGAAACATCTATATAATTGCTAGCATAACTCTTTGAGGAATAATTACAATAAGTATGCTAAACTAATTCCTCTTTTAAGATTTTTTTTAAACTTTCAATACAATAAAAAAATTTATATTGTCATTTAAAGAGAGTAATCTAGTTGTTAATAATATGAGTTAAGAATTATGAGTCTCGTGTTCAAACTTCGAAAGTAATAAAATTAAAAAATTCTTTCTATCTATCCGAGCGTTAGTGGAAAGAATTATCCGATAGATATACCGATAAAATGATAGCAAATATTCTGAAAAATTAATCAAGATATGTACAAGTTTATTTGAACACATGATTATAAAAAAAATATTCTAAATCTCTAATCTATTATCGGTCATTTTCAATACTAAGGGATGGGGAACAGGGAGGGTATGGTCACATGGTCTTTGGTCAAGATTACAATAATATGGCAAAACGTACAAGCAGATATAGAGATTGATTGGATTTGGAGATGTGGATTCTGTTTCTGTTTACTGTTGACATCTCTATAGATTCGTTGTCTATTCCTTTACACATTTTTAAGGTTTCTCAAATAAATAGGAGTAGTTTAGACTACATCGTTTGTACTTTTACCCTTTAGAGTTCTCAACTTGACATTAAGGTCTCTTAAGATATTAGAATTGCATAAACTACGTACCTCAAAATATTAATAATTCATTTTTGTGTAATTGTTTTTCACGAACTTGTTCTTTATTCCGGACAGCTTTATATATTCACTAAACTCCTTTAAACTGCTATAGTTAGTGGGAGTAGCAATTGCACTTAAATGTTGTTCTAGTATGAAATGGGTTGAAGAAATGTTAATAATTTCTTCTTTTGTTCATCTTTTACTTTATTTGTGAAAAAAATTTATCTTTTGGATAAAAGTGTTTTTGCTTTTTTTAGTTAGTCATGTTAAAAAATGTAAGAAAGTTTAATTATTAGAACCTAGAAATAAATATACGAGAAATCAAAACACACAAATCCCCATAGTTGGGAGGTCAAGTTTGGTGAATTATTATAAGGTTTTCGAGTCAAATTTCAGGGAAGATAAAAAAGATATTAGTTGATTTTTTAAATATTTTTTTAAGTCTTGATATCTAGCCGGTGAATATAAAAGTTACCTGACAAAATAGTTGAAATGCACCCCTCCATCGTATTAGAAAATGGAGGTCAAGTTCATTAGACTCTATTGATTGTGACAAAATAGACAAAAGAAGTCTAATTTAATTATTGGGACCAATCTAAATAGAAGCAAAATACAAAAGGGAAGAGATGACTATTTGGCATTGGGGAGCTCAAATTCCATATAATAAATGAGAACACAACTGTGTAAAAAAGTAAGACGTAGCATAAATCCTCGAGCTACTAATTTTCACAGTAGTTTTAGGTATATAGAAAGAGAGATGGTTGCCGTGCGTGTGGGGGCAGAGATTATGTCGAATAGTATATATAGATAGCAGAGCACGCCCTTTCTGCCCAGCAATTCGTATACTACTTGAGTCGTCCCTTTCACTCCATATATTGTTCATTTTCCTATTCAATTAAATTACTCCCTCATAATTAGAAAAAAAAAAAACTCCCTTGTTGTAACAAAAAAATGTAGGCATCGTTTGGTTTAGAAACGAATTATGCAGGAACTGTAATATAGAGAAATTATACGCTTTGCGGAACTTATTGGTATAGAGTTTGGAGATTAATCTGAGATGAATTTAACTGAAAATATGATCTAATCGATTCTAACTTATTTAAGATTGAGATGCAATAATTATTGTTGCGATTGTATATGAGTTAAGATGACCCGATTCCTATCAGATAAGTAGATCGAAGAAAGGAGAAGGAAAACTACACAGCATAGTCGTTCTAAAAAATAATAAATGACAAACTATATATTTATATATATTTGTATGGGTCAAAATCTATCTTTAAAATATTTAAACCAAGATAGTACTAAGGGAAGAGTTCCCAAGTCGTCGTTTGTCGAAATGGCCCAAGAAGCGGCGAAGTTTGTGGTCGAAGATGTAATGACCCAACCGGTCATTTTAATTTTTAGAACCCCGTTCCCTAAAATAAAACTTTTCGTATGTGCTTTTAATGATTTATACTTGCGGGGATGGTTGGTTCGGGATTTAGAAGTGTTTGGGTTAAAACGGGAATACTTGGTTCCTTAAGTTGACCTTAAAGTGCTAAGTTTGACTTCGGTCAACATTTTGAGAAAATGACCCTGAAATAGAATTTTGACGATTCCAACAGCTCTGTATGGTGATTTTGGATTTAGGAGCATGTTCGGAATTTTATTTGAAAGTCCGTAGTTAAATTAGGCTTGAAATGGCTAAAATAAGAATTTAAGTTTGGAAGTTTGACCGGGGAGTTGACTTTTTGATATCGGAGTTGGAATCCAGTTCTGAAAATTTTCATAGCTCCGTTATGTCATTTATGACTTGTGTGCAAAATTTGAGGTCAATCGGACTTGAATTGATAGGTTTCGGTACATAATGTAGAAGTTGGAAATCTTAAGTTTCACTAAGCTTGAATTGAGAGATGATTCGTGGTTTTAACGTTGTTTGGTGTGATTTGAGGGTTCGACTAAGTTCGTATGATGTTTTGAGACTTGTTGGTATAATTGGTTGAGGTCCCAAGGGGCTTGGGTGAATTTCGGACGACTAACAGATCACTTTTGGCCTTTGGAACACTGCAGATAGCTGCTAGTATTTTCATAAATGACTCTATTCATAGAAGTGCTAGGGGTGCCTATTTTCTTGATTTTCCATGTGTCTTATTATTATATCTTCTGTTCATGTGTCTTAGAAAAATACGTAGTTGATAAAGTTTATCTAAGGACATGTTGATCTTATAACATTCCGAGAAATTTTATTAACGTGTTTCTTATGCATTGCATTCATTTATACATGTACTTTGACCCATGACCAGATGACATTATATACGCGTATACTATATGTATATGGGATATGGGAAAAGGTTACGGCGTTATATACACACCACCACCTGATCAGCTTGTATTCGTTGATGATTTGCCTACAGTGGCCGAGATGATATGATGGGATGCCCTCAAAGGTTTGATGATGTTATGAACGCATATACATATGCATGGTATGTAATTTATATGCATATGCATGACATTTTAAATATGAAATGATTCACAGAGCTATTCAGACTTATATGTTGAGTCTTTTACTCCATGTTTCTCTCATGTCTTTTATTTACTGATTTTCATTCCTTACATACTTGACACATTATTGGTACTGACGTCCCTTTTGCTTGGGGACGAAGCATTTCATACCTACAGGTCCCGATAGACATGTTGAGAGACCTCTAAGTAGGCTATCAGCTCAGCGGAAGGTATTGGTGCGCTCAATTTGCTCCGAAGTTGCTTATTTGGTCAGTATGATTTGGACACGTGTTGATTAGTATGGCGGGGCCCTGTCCCGACCTTTATGGTATTTAACTACTCTTATAGGCTTGTAGACATATGTCATGTAGGTGAACGATTGTATGGCCTTGTCGGCGTATGTTCAGTATACGAGTGATCATTTTGGTCTTATAGGCTCGTATAAATTTGTATTACATGTTGGGTCGTCCTATGTCGAGTATTCCCTCATGTTTTATTCTAGTTATCTCACGGCAGCCTTTCCATCTCATTTACCTATAATAGTAATGTCATACCCCAAACTCGAGGAGCGCGACCGACGCTCAACCTAGTAAACTCGGCTGACCAAGCCTGTCAGATCTCATTCTACCCAAACTCATTTATGAAATAATAGGAGATGTACTCCATTCATCAAACACTGAGAAGATTTCATTAACAACTTCCATTCACTCCATTAGCAACTTCGTTCATAATTTCCAAAGTATTACAAGTTTATAGATATAATGAAAAATATTCTTGCCAAATAGCAATATTTTAGTTCAGTTCCCAACATCATACACCACACACAACATGTCTACGAAGTCTCTAAATATGACAGAAGAATAGTATGGAAGTTCCGAAAATAAGGCCCCAGCTATACCTAAAGACACAAAGTGTAACATCAAGTGACATCGAGCCCAGAATAGAGTAGGGCTCACCAAAACCTGTTGAATAGGGAGTTACTACTAACGAGGACTAAAGTTGCACTGCTGACGAATCACCTGCATCCATTGAAGATGCAGCGCCCCCGGCAAAGCGACGTTAGTACATATGGAATAGTACTAGTATGTAAAGATAACTGTCCTCTTTCAAAATAGAATACCAATGTAAGAAAGGGAAATCCACAGAAACAATAAGTCACAATCAATGATATTCAAATGCCAGGTTAAAACATAATCGTTTCCAAAGTATGAAGATAACACTGTGAAGTGATAATCAAATTATGATGATAATATTATTTTTGGTTGGGAGATCTTTAGCACCAATATACCAATGTTCATAATACCAATGCCACCGTACTTTTAGAACGGAGTCGGATCATGACCCCACCGGCTAGGCTATCTCATTAGAGACATCAACCAAAATTACTATCAATACCAATACTGCCATAATTTTAGTACGGAGTCCGATCACGACCCGATCGGCTAGGCTATCTCCTTGGAGACATCAACCACAATTACTATCAATACCAATACCACCTTAATTTTAGCATGGAGTCCGATCACGACCCGATCAACAAGGCTATATCCTTAGAGACATCAACCATAATTAGTATCAATAACGATACTACCATAATTTTAGCACGAAGTTCGATCACAACCTGATCGGCTAGGCTATCGTATTTGATGACATCAACCAAAATCACAATTTTAATTATAATTTCCAGCACAATCACCACCATGTGTGCGGCATGGTGTCCGATCACGACCCGATCGGCTAGGCTCTCTTATTCGAGACCTCAACCCTTTTATATCAATCAATCTTATCCCAATTAAGAGGAATAATTTTATCACATCAATCTCATCACAAATAAGGGGAATAATTCACAAAAATAATATAGGTCCAAATGTATTTACCTCATCATCTTCCACATTGTATAAATCTCCACTAGTATTTTCAACCAATAATAAAAACAATATTTTCTTGGCTCTTTTGGCCATTCACAAGATTCTTTATTCAAGGCACGATGACCATATTTGTTATTCCACACTTTCATTTCTTCCCTCTCATGTATCATCATCATAAATATCAACATACATATAATATTTCGAAAATCACAACTTTAAGTTCATTAGAAATGAACAATTTAAGCACAATAGATTTATTTCCGAGAAATGGAATAAAATAATTGGCAATTGATGCGCCAGTTAAAATCATCAACAAGTAACACACCATTTATTCTTAAAATACTTTTCCCGAAAAAGGGTAATACGCAATTTCCACTCACGAATATGTTTTTTAGAACGCAAAATACATTGAAACTGTTTACAAAGCATAACATTAGTTAAAATAGCCACATATGGGCATCACTTGAGTTCATAAGCTCTTAGGCAATTCTATTTTCAAAGTCAATTTGGAATAGTTGAATCAAAGCTCATTTCATAACCTTTCTCACACCATTTTATTTCATTGGCACCATTGGCCACAAGTATAACTTTCACTCTTGGCACGTTGGCCACACTTTATATCCTTAATTCAGTTATTTTACTTCCAACCATCTTTATAGATTATCAACAATAAGACATTTCCAATCAAGACTTTAGGTACACATATGAGCAATTAAGAGTCTTAAGCATATTGACTTTTCTCACACAATTTGGCATCATATCCTTCATTTGAAAAACAGCTCAAAGACATAGCATTTTAATACACATATCACTCTTGAACACATTCCCAAAAGATAACATAATGTGATAGGAACATTCGGAACACGTTTTGAATAAATAATTCTCGACACTTTGCTTATTCGGGACAATCGAATTTATTGGAAAGAACTCCGAACATAGAATAGAATTTGAGACAACCATACTTGAAACTTATGAGAACATCATTGAACTCAATTCTAAGAGAGCAGTTTAGCCAACATACCTCGCTTTGAGCTTTTATTAAATTACTACAATATTCCGGAAATTCTAGCAATCCCAATTTATTTGGAGACATAACAAAATTGAACACAAATTAGGAAGGTATTCATGGTTTCAGCTCATTTGAGCATTTTATCAAACACTATGTGTGTAAATTTGGCTACAAGGTTCTTTTACAAGATTTTCTTTATTCCACAACTCAATCTTTACTTATTTAAACTCAATAATCTTCCCACAAACCTTATTGGTATATACATGTATATATAATACTCTCACAACAAAGAATCATACTTCTCATGACCTACTTTTAATCCAAATCCCGAAAATTAGGGCTAGGGAGTAGAATCTCACCCATTAGATGAAGATCTTGTGAAATCCTCAAGCCTTGAGCAAGAATTAATGAACAAAATAGCTAGGTATTCTCTTTCTCTCTCTAAGATAGCTCTCTCCTCTCTCTAAAAAATCATATTTTACCTTCAAAAATGACCCCCTACGGCCTTATATCAAAATTGGATCGGGTATGAAGATTTCCAAAAATGACCCCCGAAGTCAATTATGTGGTGCAATTATGCTAAAGCATAATAGTTTTGTGGGCAGCAGAATTGCAGCATAATTAATTAAAATTTGCCCGTCTCTGCTCCACTTTGCGATGCATATGCGGTCAGCGGAACCGTTTTGCGGTTGCGAAATTGATCACAGATTCAGCCTTTGGTAATTTGGTCATAACTTCTTGTAGGAGTGTCCAAATGACGAACGGTTTGAAGCGTTAGAAACTAGACACATAAAACTTTCATTAGATAGGTAATACACTATATAACTCTTCATATAAAGAGAGGTATATACCATACCACTTTTCATATCAAGAGAGGTATGCTCGTTTGAAGTTAGGTCTTGTGCAAACTCACTTGAAACTTTATCCCATCATAAAATTTTCAACTTGACTTAGCCTTGGGTCTCTTCTTAGACCATAAACCATTCTTAATACACCTCATACATATATTATCATGATAAATTGATATCATTCATATAATAGTCCTTGTCTGCACACAGAATAATATACTTAGCGCACATAAACGTTCTTAATAGCGCTTAAGTACTTCGAAATATTTTGGGGTGTTACATTCTACCCCACTTAAGAACATTCGTCCTCGAATGTTTTACAAGTCCCTTCTAAGAATAGAGTTACCATCATTTTACCTCCAACCATTATACATAGGCATTTATGACTACCTTGGTCTTATACATTCTTTCCAAAATTTCAACTTACTTATGGACCTTAAGATTTGGCTATCTTTACAAATTCTTAAAAACATTCAACAGAGTTTTCCCTGTAACTCGGCCTATCTACCTGTCAGAGAATCCCATAAATCAATTCTAACAATATATCCATTAGTCAACAACGCATCACAGTATATATCAATAACACCTATCTCAACACTAGGGTACTATATTAACAAAAGTGGTATCTTGACATGAAATGTACACATTTAAACCATAATGCATAGAAGGTACGTTTTTGAACCACAACCATTCGGCTCTACAAACAAATGAGAATATGTCCTTTCCTCAACACTTCGGCCTATGAGGTGATCTCCTCGACTCACAGACTTAGCCATAGCACTTGACGGAGGCAATCTTAACTTTCGGACTTATCTAACAAGGATAGCAAATAGTTGCTCCTCATGATCCAATTATCCATTAACTTCACCTTCAATAACCGCAACCGGAACTATACACAAAGGATTTCCAGGTACCTTCTTAGACATAGGCACATGAAACAACGGACACACGGAGGACAATAATAGGGAAATATCATACTCATAGTTTGGCCTATTTCCTTCAAGATTTCGTAAGGCCTATTGTGATTACACATACTTTACCTTTATTTGCAATTCACATAACATATTCATAGAGAACATCTTTAGAATAACCCATTCACTTTCTTCTATTCTAAATCTCTACACCAAACACCCAAAATAAAACCTTTTGCGACCTCCAACAATTACTCTAAGATGTGCTAGCATGAATATGACCCTAAAACTTCCTATCCAATATATTGGATCATAGGATGATGCTTCTTCTTTGACATGTTTGAACCTTCAACCCCAATAGGTTACTATAAATATGAACAACGCGGTTCAAGATTGAATAGAACTATTCAAGAATCCATCAATGTGCTGAGCACGGTATTTCAGGAGGTTATATCCTAAGAGACATGAAGGTTACTACCAATAGTACTGACATGGTTAATCATTGTGATAACTTCATTGATTCGACACATGAGGCACATAGTTTCCTTGTAGGCATTGATAATGTAGGGGCCATGTTAATGATTCTGAGATGTAACAGAAGTGAGCCATGAAAAGGACATCAACAATTGTTTCATTCCATTCGTGCCTTATTTGGCAATAGTAGGCCTCAAAGAGAGATAACACTTATGTGACACTAGTTGCCTCCTGGAGTGTAGGGAAAACCAGTTTAACTCGAAATGAAAATATTCTAGCACCCCGAATGTGATATGGGTTTCAAATTTCATGAAATTGCATTACGCTCTTAACTGTATTTGACACAAGGAATCTATACCACAAACCCATAAGGTTGAAAAAGAAGTTCAACACTTGTGATGTTATTCTAATTCTCACAGCTTAACCTTTCCTGATAGTTGATCCTATATGAGAGGACTAGAGATGCGACATACTTGTCTTTCAAATCAGTATGCTCATCATAAGGTTGTTTAAATTTCAACTACACCCAAGTGAAATCATGTAGCTTGGACATCATAATGTTGGGGTGAAATCATTTATTGGTTAGAGAGAATGAACACTTTGCTGTGAGCAAGACATGTTTTTTTTTGGCCACAACAACTCTCAAGCTGCACTACTAGGCTACTTCACGGGCAACTAAAATACTAGTAACAATGTGAGTTACTCATTGAGGCATGATCTAGGTAGACATGAAATTCATACTGAGATGGGCAAACAGAAAGATCTTCTTTTGACAAATTCACAAAAACCTCAAATTCCAGAGAAACATTATACAAACAAGTGACCATTTCAATTGACATGTACACATATAATAGGTGCTGAGATATGCCCTCATTTTACTAGACAATGAAAAGGATTCATGATATTATTCATAAATGAGTAAAGTAAATGTTCCAACCATAGGAGCCATATACACCGGAGAGAAAAAGAGTGGCTCAAGAAAGACCTCAACACTAGACCACTATATATTGGATTTGATACCACATAGGTGAACTTTATGACTGTGAATGCATAAGCACAAGTGAGCAGATGTTATCCATTTAAATCAAAATGATCTGTAAGAAATTCATCAGGTATAGTCTCTTGTTGAGAATTTAGGAAATCAAGTGGGAAGTATTACTCCTAGAGTTATAACTCAATTCAAGGAGATAATTATGTAGCTCAATTCCACAAGAGGCTGTAAATAAGAGAATTTGTGATGTAGTGGATTAACGAATAACGCGTCTCGTTTCAAAGAGTAGGTACATGTATTGTTTTGTGATTCAACATCTTGTTAAGACCATGTTTATGAGAGCTCTTCAATATGGGTGCACATAAACAACAAATAACAATTATGCGGTGTTCATAACGATATACCAAGGAGTGACTTACTTGGTAACTTTTGATTGATAGGGCAGTATCTTACTTGATGCCCGTCAACTCCACAAACATAACGTATTTCAAGAGTCATTTAAGACGTACCTAAGTGGTGTTTCTTACAAATCAAACATTCCGACTTATTGGTACAAACAACCCTCATTCATTTCTTAGGTGCTCTTACCACATGATCCGGTGGCACGATAACCTTAATAGGGACAAGTACACTTCCCTTAGAACCTGGTTCTCTCATTCCCTTCTCGCTGACTCTAACCCTAGGTTACTCCCATGGAAAATGAGGCATGATGAGAAAGTTGGCTTCCTATCTTGAGCTCTATCGCATGATCAGGAATATCAAAGAAGTATGAAATTCCTAAATGTCCAAGTAGCCTCCAAGTATGAAATTCCTAAATGTCCATATACCTCTTCATCTCAAGAGAGGTATTCTCGTTTGAAGTTAGGTCTTGTGCAAACTCACTTGAAACTTTATCCCATCATAAAATTTTCAACTTGACTTAGCCTTGGGGATCTTCTTAGACCATAAACCATTCTTAATGCACCTCATATATATTTTCATGATCAATTGATATCATTCATATAATAGTCCTTGTCTGCACACAGAATAATATAATTAGCGCACATAAACTTTCTTAATAGCGCTTATGTACTTCGAAATTTTCCAGGGTGTTACAAGGAAAATACAAAAAGATACGTTATGTTGGTACTCAGTTGAGTAAGGTGTCGAGTGCCCGTAGCGGCCCATCTGTTTGGGTCGTGACACGTGCCTCGGCTGGTCAATAGCTCGCTATAGAGCGTGCCTAGCCTGGTCTATAGTTCGCTACAAAGCGTGCCTAGCCTAGTCTGTAGCCTGATCTGGAATTTCGAAGTATCCATTTTGCTATTTTTAAACCCGACCCTATTCCGTTAAAACACCTACCTTGGACCATTTTGAACATATTTTATGATATATTTAGAGTGAGAGAGAGGGTCCTAAATGGAGAAGTGATCTTCATCAAAATTGCTCTTCAATTCTAACTAAAAACCTTGAAGATTATCAAGAGAGGCACCTAGGTCTTCTTCCTAAGAGGTAAGAATCTATGTCCTAGCTCCCGATTTAGAAAATTTATAAAAATGGTTTAATTAGAGAGACAATTATTGGGTGTGAGGGTTGTTGTCTTGCATGCATGTATCCTTGAAGTATGTAGGGAGGTTGTGAGCTAAATATGGTAGAGAATGGGTTGGGGAAAGATGTAATCCTTCAAAAAGAGGGCTTAAAACATTGATACACACCTAGTATTTGATAATATGCTCATATGACCTAACACCATGTTCATCTTCCTAATCTTGGTCCAACTTGTTATATTTCTATAATAGATCGAAGTTGCAATGAATTCCGGAACATTTTAGAGATTAAGGGAGCTCAATTGAGGTATGTATTCTAAATGTGGTTTTGAATTCCGAATGTGTTCCGACAAAACCACAAAGAATTCCGCAGGATATATGTTCAATATTTATTCTAAATGCTTCATCATGTCATCTTTCCATTTGAGGATATGTTTAAAGTGTGGAATATGTGTTAGAAATGTTAAGACTTCATGTCAAGATCAAAATAAAGGTTGTTATGCTAAATTGTATGAAAAACCTCTATGTGCCTACGATTCCCAAATTGCTGTGTTATGTGAATTTAATGTCTTGAACGGGAAGCCTTATTGTTGTTGATAATGATTATGATAATGATAATGATATTTGAATGTGGAAATGAGGACTGGAATTATGAAATACGGCCAAGTACCAAGAGTGATTGTATAATCGTGATCACTAGTGCCAATGAATCGAAAGAATATGAAAGAATTATGATGTGAGATAATTGAAATTGTGGTTATGGTTAATGTATTAAGTAAGATGGCCTAGCCGATCGGGCTGTGATCGGACGCCACGCCGTACGCATGGTTTTAATTGTGCTGGAAATGATAATTGAAATTGTGAATATGGTGGATGTCTGAAATGAGATGACCTAGCTGATCGCGTCGAGATCGGACTCCATGTAAGAACACGGTGGTATTGTGGATTGTGGCATATGGAATTACAGATTACCCAACCTAATAAGATGGAAATTGACTTGAGAACTTATGTGATCCTTACTTGATGTTTTTCTATTGTTTTGAAGCTCTTATTGAACTCATGACTATTTTTCCCCTTGTATTATTGTCCATTCTATTGAGATGGTGTTTTAGCTTTACATACTAGTACTATTCGACGGTACTAACGTCCCTTTTATTGGGGGCGCTGCATCTTTAAATGGATGCAGGTGGTTACATAGTAGACAGTGTTGATCGCAGTTAGTGATACATCATCATCTTCCCAGCAGACTCGGTGAGACCCATTTCATTCCGGGGTCATGTATTATACCTTTTGTTTATATTGTGGTCACTTTTTGAGGTATAGGTGGGGCCTTGTTGTCGGCTCCATCTTTACTCTCTTTTTTATCTTTAGAGGCTCCGTTGACACTATGTGGGTTGTATATGGGTGTCGGGAATGTTAAATCAGTTATGTTGTGATTGATCACTTGTTCCATTCGAACTATAAGAAATATGTATTTTGAGACTTTAAGGCGCAATGGCTAATCAAATGATTTAGCATAGTTATGTATAAACTTCCTGCTGTATAATTTATAAAATCATGTGTTTTCTTGATTATGGGTTAATTGGGTAGAAAGAATCTTACAGGCTTGCTTGACCGGGTTTACTCGGCTGAGCGCTGGTCGTGCTCCTCGGTTTTAGGGCGTGACAAACTTGGTATCAGTGCCTAAGATTTTAAGGTGTCCTAGGATGTCTCAGAGCCGTGTCTAGTAGAGTCCTTCTTATCAGTATGTTGTCGACCACATCTATAAGTTGGAGGCTACATGGACTTTTAGGAATGTTACCCTTCTTCAACACTGCAGTGCGATAGAGCTTGACTATGAGATTGTCTTCTAACTCGTGCATTAAGGTTCAATGTAAGTTTAAACGCTTATTCGTCTATTCCAAGTAATATTGTAATATGACATTACAAATGGGTAAGGGCCTGAATATTAAAGAGATGGCACATGTATCATGTTGAATGAATGTTATAGCCATATAAGATAAGTATATAGTACCTTGAATATACTTTATATGAGAAAAATTCTAGAAGTGATTACCCACCTCCAAAGAGGCATTGGCGTGATATATGAGACCTAATCTGAACTAGTACACGTGGATAGTGTGGGAACCATGTATATGATTCTAAGATGTAACATTTGTTACATAGGCACGTGATATGTGAAAGGCATGGCCTAGAGAACAATGATAAATGTGTAGGTCTCTCACGGGAGGCAAGAAGTTATGAAAGGAGAGTCAATTTAACTCACAATGAGAAGACCCTAGCACTATGAATTTTATAAAAAAAATCCCAAGAATGTGCGATGTTGTGTTACACTCCAAAAAGGATATTGAGACGAGAGATTTGGATCCCAAGCCCGTGTGGCTGAATAAGAGTAGAAAACTTATGAGGCTAATACCATGGGGACTTAAATCTCCCTAATAGTCAATCATATACATGAGGACTAGAGATGTGAAACATGTGTCCCTCTAATTTCTAAATTTAAGACTTATGTCGAAATGTGAAACATTCACCCCAAGTGGAGGAGGAAGGGCCATGGTAAGGCTACATAAATACAATAAAATGAGAGTAGGGTCATGTAGCTATGATGTTTGGATATTTTGTTGAAGACATGTGTAGTCTAGAAAAGTGTCAAGGGATAACGCGATTCTCTGAAAGGATATGCAAATGATAAACCACTATTAAACCAAGAATGTGGAAGGTTAAGAAATGTAACTTATTCGTATGTAACAACGTACATGACAGGGTCAACTATACTGGAAACTAAGAGTAAGGTTTGTAAAAGGGTTTTATACTTGTTCGAGAGTCAAGGACAGAAGAACCCAAGGAAGTACTATAAATCAAATGAGAAAGGCTTGCGAGTTCATAGAATGAGTTAATCACTGATTTGCGATTTAGCTAAAGTCACAAAGCTTTAAGAAAGAACGAGTGGGAGAGATAAATGTGATGTTATAATAACCCAAGAGTGCATCTGGAATTGATGGAGAGTCTCTTAAGAATATTACAAGCAAGGAAGTGTTAAGTAATACACGGATAAACACATTTTTCCATGGATATCCCAACAAATGTCAAGAAGCAAGCAGGATGAATTACCAACTAAGGGTAAAGACCACGTAACATATGGAAGCGTGCATACCTATTCACTAACTAGGAAGAATGAGGCGAGGAAAATTGGAAATTCATCTACCCAAAGGACAAAAGGAAAATGTTTGAAACAGAATGAGAGAGGATGAACACTTGTTACGAACAAAACATGTTTAACATGATAGCTCTTAAGCTGCAATATTAGGAAACACTATTGGTAGCTACAATACTGGGAATAAGGTGAGTTATTCATCGAGGATGAAATCAGGTGGACTAAGTCCTACAGTTATAAGGAAAATAACAACTCGTCGATGAAGTATTTAGGAGGATCTCGAGTTTCAGAAAAGGCCATGTTTGGGCCAATGACTCTTGTTGAATTGAATATATATTAAGGGTGGTGATATGTGTTTTGGGAAGTGTTTAGCAGTAAAGAGGGACCGTGAGAATGTTCACAAGGGAAGTAGAGTGGTTTCTTAAAATCCCATAAGACTTATAAGGAGGAAAGATGGTGGCTAAGAAAGGTCTGACTACAATGTTACTATACATTTGATGCAATGTCATTCAAATCGATGTTATCAAGGTGTGTGCACAAGCTAGCAGATGTTATTCAATTAAAACAGAAGGTCCTATGAGAAAACTAATCAAGTAATGTCTTTTGTTGAGAATTTAGAAGAGCAAGTTACAAGTGTTAACATAAGAAATTAACTATATCAAGGAAATTATTGTAGAATGCAATTCCTATGAGGTCATCTGTAGGAGAAATGTGACAAAAGATGCTCCACTAATGATGCAACATTGTAAGATGGTCGTTTATGCCTCTAGACAACTCAAAAATCATGAAAAGAACAATCCAACACATGATTTAGAACTTGTGGCGGTGGTTTTGCATTAAAGATTTGGCGTTATTATTTGTGTGGGGTCCATGTGGATATATTCACGGACCATAAGAGTCTTCAATATATTTTGAAACAAAAGGAGTTGAATCTGAGGCAGAGAAGATGGCGTGAGTTACTCAAAGATTACGACATCAATATCATGTAGATAAAGGACAATGTTGTGGAGGATGCTCTTAGTCAGAAATCTATAGGTATTTTAGCACACTTGGAGGCATATCAAAGGACATTAGCCAAGAAAGTTCACCGATTGGCTAGTTTGGGAGTTCGTCTTGCGGACTCTAGTGAAGGAGGGGTGATTTTGCAAAATAGGGCTAAATCATTACTTGTTGTGAAAGTTAAGGAGAAGAAATACAACGATCCATTGTTGGAACAATTGAAAGAGGGGATTCATAAACATACCACTATGGATTTTTCTCTCGGCTTGGATGATGGTACACTAAGATACCAAGAGCGGTTACGTGTTCCAAATGTGGATGGTCTCCGGGAATGAATTATGACTGAAGCTCACACTTCTAGGTATTCCGTGCACCCGGGTTCTATGAAAATGTATCATGATCTTAAGGAAGTCTACTGGTGGAATGATATGAAGAGGAATGTAGCGGACGTTTTGGCGAGATGTCGGAATTGTCAGCAAGTGAAGGACAAATACCAAAGGCCTGGTGGGTTGGCATAGAACGTAGAAATTCCAATGTGGAAGTGGGAAATGATTAATATGGTGTGGTAGGATTACCTCGCACTCCTTGTAAGTTTGACTCAATTTGGGTGATTGTGGATCGACTCACGTAATCAACACACTTGTTTCCGATTAAAGCTACTGATACAACGGTACAATATGCTCAGTTGTATATTAAAGAAATAGTCAGGTTGCATGGCACTACGATTTCCATCATTTCTGATCGGGGAGCATAATTCACTGCTAAGTTTTGGAAGAAAGTTTAGCATGGTTTGGGTACTCAGGTGAATCTTAGTACAACCTTTCACCCTCAAACTGACGGGCAGGTAGAGCGGACTATTCAGACGCTTGAGGATATGTTGTGCGCTTGTGTTCTAGACTTCAAATGTAGTTGGGATGATCATTTTCCACTCATAGAATTTGCCTACAACAATAACTATCACACTAGCATTCAGATGACACCATTCGAGGCTTTATATGGTAGGAGATGTAGATCTCCCATTGGGTGGTTTGAAATTGGGGAAGCAGAGTCGGTAGTGCCACACCTCGTGCATCAGGCTATGGAAAAACTTAAAATCATTAAGGAGCAGCTGAAGACTACTCAGAGTCATCAGAAGTCCTATTCGGATGTTCGTCGTAGGAATTTGGAGTTCAAAGAAGATGATTGAGTATTCTTGAAGGTTTCCCCCATGAAGGGAGTAATGCAATTTGGTAAAAAAGGGAAATTGAGTCCCAGATATGTCAGACCGTACAGAATCAATCAGAGGATTGGTCAGATGGCGTAAAAAGTTGAGCTACCACCTGAGATGTCATTAGTGCACCCAGTATTTTATGTATCTATGTTGAAGAAAGTAGTTGGAAACCCAACACTCATTGTTCCGGTTGAAACTATTTAGATTAATGAGGAATTGGCTTATGAAGAAATTCCAATTTTTATTCTTGATTGGCAAGTCCGAAAGCTAAGAAATAAAGATATTGCCTTTGTGAAAGTGTTATGGCAAAACCAGCAGGTTGAAGAGCCCAGTTGGGAGGCCAAAGAAGAAATGAAGAAGAAGTACCCCGATTTGTTTGAGTAGCTATGTAATCGTTTCTATGAAATTGTTCCCTATGAATTATGTGTCACTTGTACGATTTATGCTAAGGGTCTTCCTTTCCGGTAATGTATTGCTTATAAGGCCACGGTTGGTGTTGTTTCATATTATGTTACTTCATTGGATTATGTATATGTTGTTAGGATTGGTTTCTGAGGTTCTCTGACAGGTGGAAAGGCCCAATTACAGAGGCGACTCTGCCGAAATTTCTGAAACATTTTGCAGTTAGTAAAATTTGGGAGATTAAGGTGTGTAAGAAAAGAGATAAGTTATGATAAGCGTTTGGGGACAGACTCTATCTCTCATTCGAGGATGAATGATCCTAAGCGGGGGAGAATGTAAGGTACCGAAAAAAGTTCGCTAAGTAATTTAAGGTTTCGTGGTGCCAAGGTAGGCTAATGTATTATATTTTTGGAGTTTTTGGGTTGAACAGTGTGTTGGGGAGTTGAAAATTCTCACTCTCGCATTGCCCAGCTTGTAGCGCGCTAGACCGTGCTATATCCCTCGTCTAGCCAGGTATGTAGCGCGCTGGACCGTGCTATATCCCTCGCCTAGCCAGGTCTATAGCACGCTAGACCGTGTTATATCCCTTGCCTAGCCTAGTCTATAGCTCGCTACAGAGCGTGCCTCGCCTGGTCTATAGCTTGCTACAATGTGTGCCTCGCCTGGTCTATAGCTTGCTACAGAGCGTGCCTAGAATGGTCTATAGCTCACTACAGAGCGTACCTAGCCTAGTCTGTAGCCCGATCCGGAATTTCGGAGTATCCATTCTCCTATTTTTAAACCCGACCATATTCCGTTAAAACACCTACCTTGAACCATTTTGAACATAGTTTATGATATTTTTAGAGTGAGAGAGAGGGTCCTAGAGGAAGAAGTGATCTTCATCAAAATTGCTCTTCAATTCTCACTTAAAACCTTGAAGATTATCAAGAGAGGCACCTAGGTCTTCTTCCTAAGAGGTAAGAATCTATGTCATAGCTCTTGATTTCGAAATTTTACAAAAATGGGTTAATTAGAGAGACAAGTATTGGGTGTGAGGGTTGTTGTCTTGCATGCATGTATCCTTGAAATATGTGGGGAGGTTGTGAGCTAAAAATGTTAGAGAATGGGTTGGGGAAAGATGTAATCCTTAAAAAAGGGGGCTTAAAACATTGATGCACACCTAGTGTTTGATAATATGCTCAAATGAGCTAAAACAATGTTCATCTTCCTAATATTGGTCCAACTTGTTATATTTCTAAAATAGATCGAAGTTGCTAAGAATTACGGAACATCTTAGAGATAGAGGAAGCTCAATTGAGGTATGTATGGCTAAACCCCCTTCTTCTTAGAATCGAATCCCACGGCGTTCATGTAATTGAAGTAAGACCTTGAGCATTATTGAATTGGCTATTCTTAATGTGGTTGTGTCGAAGGATATATGTTCAATATTTATACTAAATTTTTCATCATGTCATCTTGCCATTTGAGGATATGTTCAAAATGTGGAATATGTGTTAAAAATGTTAAGACTTCATGTGAAGATCAAAATAAAGGTTGTTATGTGGAATTGTATGAAAAGCCTCTATGTGCCTAAGATTTCCAAATTGATGTGTTATGTGAATTGAATGTCTTGAATGGGAAGCCTTATTGTTGTTGATAATGATTATGATAATGATATTTGAATGTTGAAAAAGGGACTGGAATTATGAAATACGGCCAAGTGCCAAGAATGATTTTATAATCGTGATCACTAGTGCCAATGAATCGAAAGAATATGAAAGAATTATGATGTGAGATAATTGAAATTGTGGTTATGGTTGTTGTCTCAAGTGAGATGGCCTAGCCGATCGGGCCATTATCGGACGCCATGCCGCACACATGGTGGTAACTGTGCTAGAAATGATAATTGAAATTGTGGTTATGGTTGTTGTCTCAAGTGAGATGGCCTAGCCGATCGGGCCATTATCGGACGCCATGCCGCACACATGGTGGTAACTGTGCTAGAAATGATAATTGAAATTGTGGATATGGTGGATGTCTCAAATGAGATGACTAAGCCGATTGGCTCAAGATCGGACTCCGTGTAAGAACACGGTGGTATTGTGGATTGTGGCATATGGCATTAAAGATTACCCAACCTAATAAGATGGAAATTGGCTTGAGAACTTATGTGATCCTTAATTGATGTTTTAATATTGTTTTGAGGATCCTATTGAACTCATGACTGTTTTCCCCCTTGTATTATTGTCCATTCTATTGAGATGGTGTTTTAGCTTTACATGCTAGTACTATTCGACGGTACTAACGTCCCTTTTACCAGGGGAGTCACTTTGTTAAATGGATGGAGGTAGTTACATAGCAGATAGTGTTGATCGCTGTTCGTGGTATATCATCATCTTCCCAGCAGACTCGGTGGCCCCATTTCGTTCCGGGGTCATGTATTATACCTTATATTTATATTGTGGTCACGTTTTGAGGTATAGTCGGGGCCTTGTTGCCGGCACCATCTTTACTCTCTTTTGTATCTTTAGAGGCTCCGTAGACACTGTTTAACCATCAAAAAAGATTCTCGGTCAAAGCCCATTTTTAGAAGAACTCGGGTTATTGATAACCAAGAAATTCCGTACTTTCTCAATTATATGATAGGAAATAAATATGACAAGAAATATGGAAATAATTGATTGAAAACAAAAGAAAGTTATTGTATTCCAGTAAGAATCAAAACGTTCCTTTACAAGTAAAATTCTCTTCCCTTATATAGGGGTTTACAAATATATCGTTTCATTCCTTTTATGTGTGAGTCATTATGAGCATTAATGACATCAAATGAACCATTATAATTGGCGATCATAACTGTTTATGAAGATTCAATAACGGTTCCGATTCTTCTTCCTCATTAATTGGTGGTTCGTGAATCTTTCCTTTTTATTGTCTTGATTCATTCTATCCGTGTCTCTTCATTGAACTATTTAGGCTCGAGCAACTGCGTCCTTTCATCTCGTGAGTGATGTGTTCGTATCTCTTGTAACTTGTGCATCTTTTAGTTATTACACTCCAGTTTTCATCTTCTTAGTGATCCACGTATCATGCCCTGCCAGCCACATATAATTCCACATTATTATATATTTTCTACCAATACAGATAGTCCCCCCACTTGCCGAATATTCTGCAATTGAATATTTGGGAAGTGGTACGTACTTATGGTGGGAATATTTTGCCATTGTTTCCTATGTATCATTGCGTCTTTTTTAGAACCAATGCATCACATGTCACTTCTATTTAATGTATGTGCCACGTGGCCTTTGTCGATTGGGTCTGCGACTCTTCAGCGGTTTTTAGGAATTTCTTCCGGCTGCGTCAGTCACTTTTAGTTTCACGAAACCTTCATTCTACAGTGTTCTTCTTTAATCGTTTTTGTTCTTCAGCATACATTATTTTCTTGTATAACCATGTCTTCATCAAACCCCGATCCTCGTAGAGTAATAATTATAGATGAACTTCCCCCTTCAACTGCTCCTGTTAGGAGTAGAAGAGGTTGTAGATTACGTAGTTTAGGATCTGTATCTATTCGTGGTTCTACTTCCAAAACCAACATTGTTACTCCTTCTTCTTCTAGGACTAGGGGTTCTTCACCCCATAGATCTTCTACCAAAAATAGGGAATCAAATGAACCCATTCGAGAGCCAACAGTTGACGAAATCGTTCCTCAAGAATTTTCTTTCTCTACTGATCGTGAATTGATTAGGAACCAAGTTACTTCTATGACTCCCCATGATTGTGCCGATGTCTATCCTTCCCAGATTACTAATGGCTTGATTTCTCTTGTGCGAAGAGAATGCCACTGGAAATCTGATTTTCCAGTTTTAGTTCCTAGCTCAAACCAAAGGATAACTTCATACCAGGCTAGTTATTATTTTGTTTACACATATCATTTTACCTTAGGTTTTAGACCACCTATTGACCCATCGATCATAGAATTTTGTTATTTCTTTAATGTTTGCATAGGACAGATTGATCCTATTGTATGGAGAGGTGTTGCATGTCTACGATACCTATCTAATTTGGCTTCCTTACCCTTTACCTTTCAATACTTGCTTCATCTTTATTCCCCTAAGTTGTTTCGTTCAGGGGTCTTTACTCTCGTGGCCAGAAGCAAAAGGGTTTTGGTTAGCCCTGAAGATCATAGAGATCGTGGCTGGTATGCCTGTTTCGTTGCTGCTCCCACAAGAGGTTTGGTGGGTGAGGAGAACATGCCTTATCCAGAAAAGTGGAATTTTGCACGTGAGGTTTTTTTTACGTATCTATCTCTCTTGTTTTTTTATGAGGAAAGTAGAAACTCACGATCTCGTGGAATTTTTCTTTTCTTTTTAGCAACCATGGAAGTTTTTGAAGAAATATCAAACTTTCGTGCTTGGGTAGAAAAATTATTGTCGGTTGCTCCTACGGAAGGAAGGTCTTGGAAATAACTTTCTCATAGGTTTGGTTGGAAAGTCAAGACTCATCATATCCTTCTCTTTAATTTTTCTCCTTTCTTTTGTATTTACTTAAAGGTTACTAAATGTTTCTTTTGGAAAGTCAAGAGATGATTTTAAATTCTTTATCAAAAAGAAAAGCGGAGGGAGCTCGTGGCTCAGAGGGTGAAGATGAACAAGAAGAGGGTTCTTTAGTGCGCATGCCTCGGTCTAGGAGGCACGTTATTTCGGATGATGAAACCACCCCTCCTCCAAGTTCAGTTCCTGTGAATGAGTCTGAAAGTGCTACTTTAGTGAGTGTTGATGAAGTGTTGAATGTTGCCCCTCGTGACTCTATCGATCAATTATTTTCTCGTGGTTTTGATAGTGAAGATTTTGGTCCTGTTTCCGAAGAAGTACCCCTTGCCTCTTTTCCAGTGTCAGTTCCTATTGATTCTCAGATTTTTGCTCCTGTTGTTACTGCTATTGCTCCTCCCGTGGTTATTTTAACTTCCTCAACTGTCCCTATTGCTACCACTTCTCATGTTAAAGTTAGTACTTTTAGTAGCAATAGGATGATGAAAACGGTTACCCAAGAAGTCCCCGAGGATGGTAATCTTTTGAAAACATCTAGTCAAACTAACGTATGGCTAAAACCTCTACTTGGTCCAGCTGAGAAGTCGAAGTTGCAAAGCCACAGTTCCTTGACGTTGATGCATGATATTGTTCATTCATCTTTGAAGGTACAAGTCTTATCTCTTTTCTTTATTTTCCTCATGATTGTTTATCTTCGTTTGATAATCACTTCTTCTTTTTCTTTTGAAGATCAACTTGATAGGCACAGAGCTTATAAAGAAAATTGTCCACACTGAACAACTAGTTAAAGATTATCGTACGGAGGCAGATAACTGGAAGGAACAATACAAGGGTCTTCAGTTGGTGAAAGAAGTTTTAGATGAGGAGAAGTGCGCTTTGGAACAACAAGTAAGAGTGATGGATGCAGAATTGGCAATTGAAAAAGCCTCTTCCAGTGAAGTTGGAAAAGATAAAGACATCCTTGAGTCTTCATCTGCAGAGCAACTTTCCAAAGCTACCTAAGAGATTAGGGGTTTGAAAGAACTCCTTAATCAGAAGGAGACCTATGCCGGGGAGCTTGTTCAAGCACTCACTCAGGCTCAAGAAGACCTCTGTGCCACTACTGATAAGGTCCAGTTCTTGGAGAGATCCCTCGCCCCTTTGAAGGTTTCTTATGATGCATCTTTGACTGAAAGAGAAGAGTTGAAGGCTGAAATTGAGCAATGGGAGAAGGACTATGAGGTTCTCGAAGAGATCAAATGTTGACGTAAGTTGGGCTTTTTTGAACATGCGCCTCGAGACTTTGATTGACGCTAGCCAGGAAGGCTTTGACTTGAATGCTGAGATTGCAAAGGTTAAAGAAACTATTGAAAAAACTCAGCAAAGTCAGAACTTTTCCTCACCTAAGGTCGGAGTTCCCGAAGGTGATGAACTTACTCCTAGTGAAGTTGGAGTTCAAGCCTCTTCTTCTCAAGTTGAATCTTCTCCTGCTGCTGATGATGCCATATTAGATTCTGCCCATAGTGTTCTTAGTTTGTTTCTTGAATTTTGATGGGAAGTTTGTTTTGTTTGTTTTTGTTTTTCTTATTTTTGGAATGATTGGCTAGTTTTAATCCCTGGTCCGTTTTGGGGTTTGTAATACCTTGGTTTTAACTAAGTTTATACTTAGTTTTAGCCAGGTTTATTATAATATTTCGTTTGAGTTTATGTTTTACTCTTTGACTTGCACTTTAAAAAATGCTTTAGTATTTTGTGATTTTGGTATAGACACGAATTTTATAAAAGAAGGCCCTTTTATAAACGACACTAATGAAGAAGACGTCTCAACTTCATATTAGTGTAAGTATATGAAAGAAGTAGGAAAATACATGTTTCGAAGAGATTTCTTGAATAATTTTAGGAAGTTTCGTATTTTGAACTTTCAAATTATATAACACTTTACATGTATTCAAGTAACTTTTTGTACAACATCTATAACTCTTTCATAACTATTTTCCTTATAACAGATTTCATAAAATTCTACGGTATATTTTGCAACCCATGACTAATCATTGTCCTTAACCTAAGTACTCGTAGGATCTTTACATCCGCGAGTTTATACTTTATCAAAGCTTATTACAAAGGTTTTTGAATCAGGCTTATTTTTTGACTCTTGATAAGCTCTTGATTTTTGATTTTTGATTTTTGGGTTGATCCAGGCTTGACTTGAATAATTTGATTCTTTTAATCTTCTTTAGTCTTCTTTGACTTTCAGTCTTCTTTGACTTTCAGTCTTCTTTTCCTTCCATAGTCCCCAAGTGTTAGAGCTTTGAAGTATGAAATCTCGAGCACTTGACTATTCCTTCAACGTGGTCAATTTTCTTAAAAGGAAAATACATACGGGACTCGGAGGTATATTTTTAGATGATGATTGCTCAACCCTTTTTATTTCCATCAGAAAGGTTGTAACCCAGACCGTGAATTGTGTTTTGCGTGTCTTTCAAGTCTAATATCATCATTTGGTGTGGGATAGCTTTTAGCCTATCATCTAAAATTGTTAGTATAATTTAACTGAACCAAACAAAATCGTAGTTAAGTGATACCTGACCGTGGGTATTTTCCTTGCTTAGAAATAATATTTCTTCAAATGAACAGCATTCCAATTCGAAGGTAACACCTTGCCGTCCATGGTTTCTAATTCATAAGTGCCTTTCCCATCGATACCTCGAACTTTATAAGGACCTTCCCAAATTGGTTTTAACATTCCTGCTCCAGCTGTTTTTTGTTGATTGAAAAATCTTTTCGAGAACGAAGTCCCCAATCTTGAAGTATCTGAGATGATCCTTCCTGTTGTAGAACGAAGTCCCCAATCTTGATTTTTCTAATCTTTTCTTCAAATTATTAATAATAATCTTTTTCATTGACTCAGCTTGTCCATTTGCCATGTGATAATAAGGTGAAGAAGTTATTCGTTTGATTTGCCAACTTTGAAAACATTCGATGACTTTCGAGCCTATATATTGTGGGCCATTATCATATACGATTTCTTTTGGCTCTCCAAATCATCATATAACATTCCGCCAGATAAAATCCATTACTTCCTTTTCTCGCACCTGTTTACAAGCTCCTGCCTCTACCCGTTTGGAAAAAGAATCCGTTAATACTAACACAAATCGTAACTTTCCTTTAGCTTGTGGCAAAGGACCCAATATATCCATTCCCCACTTTATGAATGGCCACGGAGAAATAATCGTATGTAATAATTCTGTTGGGCGATGCATATTATTGCCATATCGCTGGCATCTATCACACTTTGCTACAAAACTTTCTGCATCTTCCTTCATTTTAGGCCGGTAATATCCAGCTCTAATTAGAGTTTTTGCCAGAGATCTACCTCCTACGTGATTTTACAATGCCCCTCATGCACTTCTTTCATCATATATTCTGTTTGAGAAGGTCCAAGGCATCTTGTTAAAGGTCCACCAAACAGTTTTCGATATAGATTTCCTCAAATTAAACAGTAACGAGAAGCTTTTCGTCGAAGCGACTGAGACTCTTTTTTGCCTTCAGGTGCGGTTCCATACTGCAAATAATTAACAAGCTCGTTTCTCCAATCCCAAGTCAGATTATTGAAACTTACCTCGTTTTTATCTTGGTCAAGTGCTGAATGAAATAAATGTATTACGATAGCATTTTCTGCAATTGTAATTTCCGCAACTCATGCAAGATTAGCTAGTGCATCTGCTTCTGCATTTTCTTCCCTGGGTATTTGCACAATCTTCCATGATTGGAATTTCCTTATCAATACTCGTGCCTTTTCCAACTATTGTTGCATCCATGCCTCTCTAGCTATGTAAGTCCCCTGCATCTGATTGATTACCAGCTGAGAATCATTTTTAATCACGATTTTCTCTATGGAGAGTTCTCGTGCCAGTTCTAACTCTGCAATTACAGTTTCGTACTCTGCTTCATTGTTAGTAATAGGGTAACATTTAATTGCTTGTGTTATACTTTCTCCCAAAGGTGGAATTAAAATAATTTTCAAACCTGCTCCTTTATTATTTGAGGAGCCATCAGTAAATAGAGTCCACGTAACAGGATTAGAGCGAGTGAATATTTGTAATTCCTTTTCTATTTCAGGAACTATTTTTGTGCTACAATCTACTACAAAATCTGCTAAAACTTGTGAATTTATTGCAGTTCTAGATTGGTACATGATACCATGCTCAATGAGTTCTATTTCCCCCTTGACTAATCTACCTCACAATTCTTGTTTATACAAAATATTCCTTAAAGGATATGTAGTTATTACGGAAATAGTGTGACATTGAAAGTTAGGTCTCAACTTTCTAGATGCCATAACTAATGCTAAAGCAAGTTTTTCTAAATGAGGATATCTTGGACCCGTTTGGCCATAGATTTTGCCAAAATAAATTTGGATTTTATTTGGCAAACACATGTTTGGCCATAGATTTTGCCAAAATAAATTTGGATTTTATTTGGCAAACACATGTTTGGCCATAGATTTTGCCAAAATAAATTTGGATTTTATTTGGCAAACACATGTTTGGCCATAGATTTTGCCAAAATAAATTTGGATTTTATTTGGCAAACACATGTTTGGCCATAGATTTTGCCAAAATAAATTTGGATTTTATTTGGCAAACACATGTTTGGCCATAGATTTTGCCAAAATAAATTTGGATTTTATTTGGCAAACACATGTTTGGCCATAGATTTTGCCAAAATAAATTTGGATTTTATTTGGCAAACACATGTTTGGCCATAGATTTTGCCAAAATAAATTTGGATTTTATTTGGCAAACACATGTTTGGCCATAGATTTTGCCTATATTTTGGCAAAATTCCATATCCCAAAACCAGCTCAATAGCTGGTTTTGGGCCAAAATATCACTATTATATTTTTTAAAAATTATCTCAAACTTTTGTATTTTATGAAAGAGCCCACCATTTATTATTTTGTCATAATGTTTCTTCGTCTTCTCGGTCACCTGATAGTGTATCATGTAGTTCATTATAAAAATGATAATTTTGTATCAAATTTTTTTATGTTCAGGACTATGGTTTGCGATAATATAATGAATGTTTATTGATAATGGTAATGTTAGGTATTTGTGATAGTTTTTAGAACTTGTTGGTATAATTCATGTTTCATGTTTTTCCAAAATAAATTTGGGAAATATGTTTTGAAAACTGATGTCCAAACACATTTTCATCTTCAAACCAAACTTCACCCAAATCATATTTTTCAGAACAAATTTGGGAATCTATGGCCAAATACTAGCCTAGTCTCAGCATCCAACAAAGATTTACAAACATAATAAATTGGAGATTGTTTACCTTTGTCTTCTCGTATCAAAACTGCACTTACAACCATTTCAGAAACTGCGAGATAAACGAACAACCTCTCACCATCTTTTGGTTTAGCCAGCAAAGGAGGATTTGATAAGTATGCCTTCAAAATTTGTGAGGGCTTTTTGGCATTCTTCAGTCCACTCGAACTGATTTTGCTTTTTTAGCACTGAAAAGAATTTGAAACTTCTCTCCGAAGACTTAGAAATAAATCTTCCCAGAGCTGCTATCCTCCCAGTCAATCTTTGTAGCTCTTTTTGTCTCGTGAGTATATCAGAAATTTCTTCAATACCTTTGATCTGTGCAGGGTTTACTTCAATACCTTAGATACAAGAAAACATATGAACTTACCTCAAGCTATGCCGAAGGCACACTTTTTTGGGTTCAGTTTCATATTATAGCTGTGGAGGATCTCGAAGGTATTTAAACGATTTTGTAAATGATCTTCCGCTCGTGCAGATTTGACTAGCATATCATCAATATGTACTTCCATAATCTTTTCCAGGTGTTTTTGAATCATCTTGGTCACCAACCTTTGATATGTGGCTCCAACATTTTTCAAACCAAAAGGGATGACTTTATAACAATAAGTCCCCCTGTCCGTAATAAATGAAGTTTTTTATTCATCCATAGGGTCCATTTTTATTTGATTATAACCTGAATACGCATCTAAAAAACTTAAAAGCTCATGATCTGCAGTAGAATCAATCAATTGATCTATATGCGGTCAAGGGAATGAATCTTTTGGACAAGCTTTATTTAGATCAGTATAATCTATGCAAACTCGCCATTTACCGTTCTTTTTTGGAACTACCACTGTATTAGCTAACCAATTAGGATATTTTACATCACGTATTAAACCGATCTTTAAGAGTTTTTGTACCTCATCATGAATCACTTGATTTTTGAATGAACCTTGCTTCCTCTTCTTTTTCTTGACATGTTCTTATGATAGATCTTCATTCAATTTATGAGTCATCACCTCCGCAGGTATACCTATAATATCCGAATGCGACCAAGCAAAACAATCTGTGATAGCTTTTAAAAATTCAACTAACTCACCTCTCATACCTGGGCTCAGCTTTGCTCCAATATAAACTTTTCGATTTGGTCATTGTTCGAATATCACAACAGCTTCGAGCTCCTCAATTATTGTTTTGATGTTTTCATTCTCCTCTGGTTCTTGAATTACCTCTGGTCTCGAATCCATATCAGTTTGCTTTGATACATTTTCAGATGAGATTTGATTTACCACGTCTTCCAGGAAATCCTCATTTGTATCAATGCTTTCCTTGTGTGACTGCACCACTGAATTGATATTCTTAGAAGTTTGTTGATCTCCTCGAATTTGTTAAATTCCCTATTCTAAAGGAAACTTAATAACTTGATGTAACGTAGACGACACAGTATCCATGTCATGAATCCATGGCCTCCCAAGAATCGCATTATAGGCCATGTCCGTGTCTATTATTTAAATTTTCGTCTCTTTGATGACTCTTTCCGCGAATGTAGTTAACATTATCTCACTCTTCATAATAACGGTTGAATTATTGAATCCAGATAAGGAACGAGCTTTTGGTATCATCCGGTCACCAATTTGCATTTCGTTCACCACTCGCAATAAGATAATATTCACGGAGCTACCTGGATCAATTAAAACTCATTTTACATTAGTATCATGTAAAAGTAAAGTTATTAACAGTGCATCATTGCGAGGAATCATTAAGCCATCCATATCTACATCATCAAATGTTATGCTATCTTCTTCCAAGGTTTGTCGAACTCGCTTTCTGCGGGTTACTGTGAATTTTGCCGTCTTTTTTGCAGCTGTGTACATTACACCGTTGACTTCTTCTCCCCCTCTTATCACATTCACTGTTCTCTTTGGAGATAGAGGTTTTGGAGGTTTTTGTCTATTTTTCATGTAAGACTGTTTACCTTTCTCGCTGAACAGGTCTGTCAAGTATCCCTGCTTCAACAAATGTTCTACCTCACCTTGTAACAGTCTGAAATCTGATGTTCTATAGCCGTGGTCATTATGAAACTCGCACCAGAAATCTGGATTTCTTCTGTTTGGGTTTGATCTCATTTCCTTTGGCCATTGCACCTTATCTCCCATACTCCTTAAAACAGCTACCAACTCAGAAGTACCGATATTGAAACTATAGTCTCCAATCCTTGCATTTGCTTTGGTATCCCTATCACGCACATCTCGATCTTTTCTGAACCTAGATGATGATGAAGCTGAGTGTCTGTTCCTCAATCTATGGTCAAATCATACATTTTATGGCTTGGAACATGCGTTTTGCAATGAGGGTCCCATATAAGGCTTGTACCTATTTTTACCGGACCTCTTTTCAGATTCCGACTGCCTCGATCCTGTTCGCTCATCAACCTTTGACTGAGCAACGATGTCTTCTTCAATCCGTAGCTTGATACTATACATGTTATATACATCATTCTATGTTGTGGCAGAGAATTCTCGTAAGCTTTCTTTGAGCCTCCTCGTGGCTTCTGAACTCTTTTCGTTTAGATTACTCGCGAACGCCATGGCTACCCAAGTATCAGGTACTCTTGGTAGCATCATTCTTTCACGCTAGATATCTATCTACAAATTCTCTAAGCAATTCTGTATCTCCTTGCTTCACTTTAAAGATATCTTCCATTCTTTTTTCAACTTTATGAGCCCCCGAGTGTGATTTTATAAATAAATCTACAAGCTCAGCAAAAGAGTCAATAGAATTTTCAGGTAAAAGAGAATACTATGTTAACGCCACTTTCGTGAGTGTTTCTCCAAACTTTTTGACCAACACTGACTCAATTTCCTGCTTAGTTAAATCATTCCCTTTTTCTCCTGTGGTGAATGCACTGACATGGTCGCATGGATCGGTCGTTCCATCATATTTTGGGATGTCCGGAATTTTGAAATTCTTGGAAATGGGTAATGGAGCCACGCTTGGTTTCCAAGGTTGTTGCGAATATTTGTCGATATCTACTCCCTCAATCACAAGTGGTACGCCAGGTATTTGCTCGATGCGATAGTTTTGTTCTTTCACCTGTTTCTGCAAAGTTAGTAGTACAGTTTGTAAATCTGAATTATTTGATGTACCTGGTCTCCCATCACGTTACTCATTGGGAGTTCCCCCGCTTCCTGAATTAGCAAGCCTTGAGCCTAGAATTTCCACAGTTGCAGTATTATTTGGGGGAGGAGTTGGTGGTACAGTTGACAGTCCCCTCATGAAAGCTTGGAGAGCATTATTCACATGTTCAGCGATCAACTGTTTCACAACATCCTGCTCAACGGTCTTCTCATCTCCATGTTGTTCATTCGTGTGAGTAGCAGATCTTTCAGGTATTCCTTCTCGAGAAGTGCGTGGAGATCCCTGAGGTGAAAGAACTGGAGTTCCCTCTACCTGTTGGTTGTTGTCATTGACAGTGGACATAATTTGGTTGTGAGAGAGAAAGATTTGGAAAATAAAATGATTATCAGACTGCCCGCAACAGAACTAATTTGTTTAACCAAAAAATAAGATTCTCGATCAAAGCCTATTTTTAGAAGAACTCGGGTTATTGATAACCAAGAAATTCCGTATTTTCTCAATTATATAAAGGAAATAAACGTGAGAAGAAATATGGAAATAATTGATTGAAAATAAAATAAAGTAATCGTATTCAAGTAAGAATCAGAACTTGCCTTTACAAGTGAAATTCTCTTCCCTTATATAGGGGTTTACAAATATAATATTTCATTCCTTTGATGTCTGAGTCATTATGAGCATTAATGACATTAAATGAACCGTTATAATTAGCGATCGTAACTGTTCATGAAGATTCTGTAACGGTTCTGATTCTTCTTCCTCATTAATTGGAGGTTCATGAATCTTCCCTTTTTATTGTCTTGATTTATTCCATCCGTGTCTCTTCATTGAACAATTTAGGCTCGAGCAACTGCGTCCTTTCAGCTCGTGAGTGATTTGTTTGTATCTCTTGTAACTCGTGCATCTTTTAGTTATTACACTCCAGTTATCATCTTCTTAGTGATCCACGTATCATGACATGTCAATCACACATAATTCCATGTGTATTATTTATTTTCTACCAATACAGACACTATGTGGATTGTATATGGGTGTTGGGAATGTTAGACCAGTTATGTTGTGAGATCACTTGTTTCATTCGAACTATAAGAAATATGTATTTTGTGACTTAAAGGCGCAATGGCTAATCAAATAATTTAGCATTGTATGTATGAACTTCCTGCTGTATAATTTATGAAATCATGTCTTTTCTTGATCTTGGGTGAATTGGGTAGAAAGAATCTAACAGGCTTGCTCGACCGGGATTACTTGACTGAGCGCTAGTCGCGCTCCTCAGTTTTGGGGCGTGACAATACTTAAGCATAAGTGATATCAATGCAATGGCCAAACAGAAATGCAACAAAACATTAGGAGTCAGGAATGCAAATAATTGTGTAAGGTCAAACAGAGTAAAGAAGATCACAGTGAAGACTTTTTCTTCATTTAACACTACACCTAAAGAGATTAATAAGTGTTAACGTTTAAGGGCTTATGATGAAATTCGATTCATAACCAAGAAACCCTTTGGACCCCTGGCACTTCAGAGTTCACAATGGTCTCAAGGACCCCGAGCAGTACCTGTGTCAGGAAGAGTATCTTAGCCATAAACTAAATGTCACTCCTAAATACCCATAATCACTCACATTTACTCTTCCCTATAGGTTTATGTGCCAATGAGGCATTCATTGTGAGTTTCAACACAACTATAACAACAGTACATAGGTTCAAGCATATGCACTTCTAACAGAAGCTAAACAAAATGTTTCTTTGAACATGTGATAACAGATAACATCAGAGAGATAACAATCCAATCATCAGTGTATAAATACTGTTAAGAATTACCAATATGCAAGAGGATACTCAGGGGAACTAATTACAAGTGCAGTTAAGGGAAAAGAACAACATGTTATTTTAGTTGTTCAAAACAATTAAGTCATGCAACTTAAGAAGTAGAAGAGATACACAGTTCAAGTTTTCAGGAGTCTTCAAACTCAACAGCCTATATGTAGGTTAGTCCGGGGTTCATACATAGACTGAATCTTGATTTCTAATAGATCCATGAAGTAACAACTTCATGTGGGATTACTAAAGAGTATCAGTAGAGGCACAAAAGCAAGCAAGATGGATTCAATTTGACAAATGATCATTTTTCTGCTTAAATAGTCACTAGCCTCACATTCACCTTGGGTTCCTTGAGAGTTGAGGCATTGTATTATATTAAAACAAAGCAAATAACACCTGAAGGTTCATTTAAGTCTATTAGTCAGATTCAATCAACATGTAGGGTTTTAGCAAGGTTTAGTGTCCTATATGTATCAGTACAACATGGAAACATAGGCAATAGTGTGAGAGAAAAACATGAACTTTGTTTAAAGGCATGGTAGAGCACAGAAAGCCAAAGGGGTGATGTACAGGCTCATATATGAAACATTCTTTTGGAATGCACGACTACAAATAAAATAGAGTGTCAGATGCCATGTGGTTCAGATCATCAGACTAATTATAGGAGTTCAGAATAATAAACTATTTCACATTGAGTAAGCATGCTTCAGTTGTGCAAGTTATGTATGAAATTAATCATGATGAAGTTCAATTTAGCATCCTAGCACAATAGATGAATCTTAACATCACAGATATAAGTTAATCAGGTTCCAAAAGCATAGCTTAAATTAAGGTGAATAGCAGTTGTCAGAATACACATAAGAATAAGTGCAAAGGATCAGTAGGTACTAATCCATTTGATTCATAACATGTTTATCATCACATGGATCTTTCAGAGTTATAGAATTATAGAGTCACATTAGAAGGAAGAGGTCAACTCATATATCACAAGCTAATATACTTTAAGACTAAGATGACAGTCTTATATTTGCCCCTTAAGTATTCATCAATACTATGGTTAAGCTTGTCAAGCAAACAACTTCAGATGCATAATACTAATTAATAGATAATCACTAAGATGAAGGTTAACATAACAAATACAATAGTCATAGCAAAATTATTATGGAAGTATAAGGTCAAAACAGATGTGCAGGATCATTAAAGGTTCATATCCCTCTCTAGACTTTAGTTTATTAGGTGGATAACCCTAAGAACCCTAAAGCAAGTCAACAAGTGATACTGAGTAAAGACTAGTAGTATGAGTAATAAAGCCATAATGAAAGGTCATTAGTAAAGTATAAAGGTCAAAACAGATGCACATAACTAATAAGGCTTTTTGCTAATCACACATCATATTTTCATTGATGTGTGAAGATCACTGACCTTCCTTTGAGCAGCAAACCAAACGAAGATTTTCTTTTAAGTCGTTTAGGAACTCAAAGCTCAAGCAATCACCAGAACTCAAAACCGGAAAGGGAAGAGATAAGAAATCAATTAAAACCTAACTTTTTGAAACAGTAAACTAAAAGCTATGTATTATGTTATTTTTCCATTTATTTCTTCTATGTTAGGTGAGAGCGTTGAGAGCGCCAATTTATAGAGTTATAATGTCATGCACATACGTATAAATGTCATCTAATACATAGGTCTATATGTACATGACATCATCAAGCCTCAGAGGGCATCCCATTATATCATCTCGGCCACTGTGGGCAAAATCATCATCGTATACTAGCTGATCAGGTGGTGGTGCGTATATAACGTCGTAACCTTTTCCCATACCCTATATACATATAATATACGTGTATATAACGCAATCTGGTTATGGGTAAATGCATATTAATAAATGAATACAATGCATAATGAAGTAAGTCAATACGATCTCTTAAAATGTCATGAGACCCATGAACAGACGATATGATAGTAGGACCCATGGGGAATCAAGAACTAGGCACACCTAGTACGTCCATGAATAGAGTCATTTATGCAAATTATATATTTACGCATTTTGTTTGTATCATATGGATCATGCCAAAAGGAAAAAAGAGATAACCATAACATACCTTACTTGAAGAAATTATCAACTACTTTCACTTCAGCTTTTGCCAAGAACAATTTTTGCTCCTTCTTAATCTTTGAACAAGAACCAAACACTCCTTCTTAAAAAGACTAGAAAACATTATGGAATATAGTAAGAAAAGAGAGAGCCTTTTCGTTGCTAGCTATGTAAATACATCTCACTTAATAATGTAAGAAGATCTCTTATAAAGTGGGTTGTGGGCCCCGCTTTTGTAGCTTACTTATACCCAAAAATTCCCTAAAGATGCCACCTAGCCACATAAACCAAGAGTCACCATTTATAGGAATGCCACCTTTACCTCTAGTAGTGCTTAGTCACTAAATATTGTCTCCCACGACTACACATGGGATCCTCCCCCCTCCACTCGTTCCTTAATTTATGACACATGGTCATCTAATAAAATTAGACAACCATTCCCTAACCTCACCTAATTTTTACACGTATCAACCCCTTTATTCTACCTAATCTTTATCTAGTTCTACTACTAGCAATACTTATCAACAATTTCCTAATTAGCTATAAAGATTCCACCTCCATGATAACTTCTATTAGTCACTTATTGCTCCTTACTATATAGCCATGTTTGTGACATCCTAGTCACCTTGTAATTGTCCACATATCCTCATCCAAAAGTACTACTATAAAATATTTAAAAAACATTCACGGTACAATATCAAAATATATCTAACGGTATCAAGGTTGTTAAACTCACGGGGTCTTACAATAACATTGTCACAAATTCTCTATAACCTCATGAATGACCTTAATCCCTTTTAAGCTCAAATGGATTACTACGAATCATCCTAATACTAAAGTACGGGATGTTATACTACTAACATTAAAGATTTCCTTTCCATTCTACATGTGTAATCCTCTAGGTGCACACCTAATGACTCATCACCAAAATTTATACGTGTAAACCATGTACTTTAAGTGCTATGACTCATATATGCACTTTGGTGACACCCTTGGCCAATTTTATGCCATGTGTCAGCCTATAATTTCCCCTAAAACGCCACCTAATCCCATAAACCAAAGAGTCACCATTTCCCAAGCATTTTACTGCCACGTTGGGAGGCTTATCAAGCCTATCCAAACATTTTAATTACTTATCCACCCCAATATTTTGATGACTAAGCCACCAAAACTCCCTAATCTTGCCACCTAGCTCCAAGACTTGCCTAATCAATATTGAATTCCCTACTTGCTGCCACCTTAATCCTTATAAAGTTGATTAGTCATGAGCCCCCCTTATCCTCGTGCTTCCATGTGGATTCATACAAATGACACTTATCCACTTATAACTAATTCCATATGCTATGACTTTATACCAACATTAACCAATTATTCACACAATAATTTCTAGGTCTCGATTCACTTAAATACTAATATATTTCATATACCTTACTATCATGATCGTGTGGTATCTTGTATGGAACTAGTCTATAAATACTGAGTATTATAGATTGGACCATATTTTATCCAAAATATCAAACATCAACGAAACTCACTTTCTTCGATTTGTTTACTCTATGACCTTCACAAAACTTACTTATCACTTGATATAAATATCATAAGCACTTATAACCTCCGAAATAGTCTTGTCATTGAACTTACGTCAATAATCCTATGACAAATTCAATGCAGAAAAGTACAGGATGTAACAGAAAATATGTATTATCTTCATTCGTGGATGAGTTTGGATAGAAGGAAATCTAACAGGCTTGCTCGATTGAGTTTACTCGATTGAGCGCCGGTCACGCTCCTCGGTTGTGGGGCGTGACAAACTTGGTATCAGAGCCTAAGGTTTTAAAGTGTCCTAGGATGTCTCGAAGTTGTGTCTAGTAGAGTCCTTATTATCGGTGTGTTGTCAACCATATCTGTAATTAGGATGCGACATGGGCATTTATAAAACAATACCCTTCTTTCATGTTCTCGATCGTGCGATAAAGCTGATGGTAAGATTGTTCCTCCTTTAACTCGTGCTTTACTTTAACTTTCAGTATATGGAACCTAAGAAGAAGGCAAGAACTGGCCAAAGAGCCAATGAAACCCCAAGAATGACAGTTGAACCTATAATTGATTATGGGGGTGAGCTCCGAGGGGTGAGGATATTCCCCCAGTTACTACACTACCTTATTCTACCACAGTTGATCAGACCGCACCTGTCACTACACCTACTGAAGGTGCAACAGTTCCTCCAACTGATATTCAAGTTCCACCTCCAGATCTAGCTTCCGATTCTAGTGTGTCTGATGTTGATCTTGGGGGAGCAATACAAATGTTGACACAGATAGTGGTTTCTCAGGCCCAGAGATCGAGTATTGGGCCTATTTCTTCCAGTCATCCAGGGGAATCTGCTAGTTCTAGGGTGAACAAGTTTCTTTAATTAGATACTCCAGTGTTTACGGGTACTGATCCCGAGGAAGACCCAGAACTTCATTGATGAGATGCACAAGACTCTCTGGGTTATGCATACTACAGAGACGGAGGGAGTGGAGTTGGCCTCCTACTGCCTGAAAGGGGTGGCCTATTCTTGGTTTGAGCTGTGGGAGGAATCCCGTGAGGAGGGAAGCCCTCTGGCAAAGTGGGGTGAATTCACATATGCCTTTATGGATCATTTCTTGCCTGCCGAAACTAAGGCAACTCGTTCCGCTGAATTTGAAAGCCTGAATCAGGGTAGTATGAATTTTTGGGAGTCCCATATGGAGTTTGCACGTTTGTCCAAGTATGTTATTTACATGTTGCCAACTATGGAGGCTAGAGTGTGCCGGTTTGTACAGGGCCTTAGCCCCTTGGTTATAAATGAGGCCTCTATAGCTGCCTTAAATTCCGATATAAACTATGGTAAGATGGTGGCGTTTGCTCAAGCCACAGAGACCCGCAAATTGAAGAATAGAATGGAGAGTCAAAGTAGCATCAAGGCCCGGTCTGCAGGCAACTTTGGTGGTTCTTCTGGTGGTGGTGGTGGTAGGTCGGCATTCAGGGGAGGGTCATCAGAACCATCCCAATCATTCGCCCAGTCTTCGATGGATGCACAGTCATCTGGACCCAGTGAGGGAAACATGGGACCCTACCAGCATGGTCAGCCCAACAGAAAGTTTCAGCAGCGGAGGCTTCAATGCCTTAAGTGTGGGAGGATGCACTTTAGGTCCTGCTTCATGGACCTACCACTATGTTGTGGGTGTGGTGTGAGGGGTCTCATTCAGAGAGATTGTCGCTCGTCCCGCCGGATTATGTGCATAGGTGCGGCATAGCCAGCTAATTCTTTAGCTACTACATCCACAACACCTCCAACTCAAGGCACCCCAGCACCCACAGGGGGGCGTGGTGCAGCTAGGGGTCGTGCACAGAATTCGGGAGGACCCAGCAGATTTTATGCTATGCGGAGGCGTCGGGAATCAAAGACTTCTCCAGATGTGGTCACAGGTATATTGTCTGTCCAATCCCATGATGTGTGTGCTATTATTGATCCTAGTTCCACTTTGTCATATGTCGCTCCTTATGTTGCTATGGAATTTGGGATATAGCCAGAACAACTTCATGACCCGTTCTCTGTATCTACTCCGGTTAGTGAGTCTATTTTGGCCGCGCGGGTTTATAGGGATTGTGTTGTCACGTTGAGTGGTCGGGACACCGTGGCTGATCTTATTGAATTGAGAATGGTCGATTTTGATATGATAATGGGGATGGATTAGCTTTATTCTTGTTTTTCCAAGCTTGATTGCCAAACCAGGATTGTTAGGTTCGAATTTCCAAATGAGCCATTTATTTAGTGGAAGGGTGATGATGTAGTTCTGAAGGGTAGGTTTATTTCCTACCTTAAGACCACAAAGATGGTCAACAAGGGATGTATTTACCATTTGGTCCGGGTTACGGACACCGATGCTGAGGCACCTACACTTGAGTCTGTGCCTGTTGTGAATGCATTTCCGGGAGTCTTTCCGAATAAACTCCCTGGGATCCCACCAGATAGGGAGATTGATTTTGGGATTGATGTGATGCCAGACACGCATCCCATATATATTCCACCCTATAGAATGGCACCGGTAGAATTGAAGGAGCTAAAGGAACAATTGAGATATTTGTTAGAAAATGGTTTTATCCGGCCAAGTGTGTCACCTTGGGGCGTACCAGTCCTTTTTGTAAGAAAACAATATGGGTCACTGAGAATGTGTATTGACTATCGGCAGCTTAATAAGGTCACAATCAAGAAACATTACCCACTGCCAAGGATAAATGACTTGTTTGATCAATTGCAAGGTGCCAGGTACTTCTCCAAGATTGATTTAAGATCCGGGTATCATCAATTGAATATCAGGGAGTGGGATATTTCGAAAATAGCTTTTAGGACCCGATATGGGCATTTTGAGTTTCTAGTGATGTCTTTTGGTCTAACAAATGCCCCAACGGCCTTCATGGATCTTATGAATCGCGTTTTCAGGCTGTTCCTCGTTTCTTTTGTGATAGTGTTCATTGACGATATTCTTGTATATTCACGAACCCGAGAAGACCATGCCGATCATCTCAGGGTAGTTCTACAAACCCTATATCAGCAGAAGTTATATGCAATGTTTTCAAAGTGTGAATTGTTTCTTGAATCGGTCACATTCTTGGGTCATGTTGTCTCTAGTTAGGGGATTAAGGTTGATCCTCAGAAAATTTCAGTTGTGAAGAATTGGCCGAGGCCTACAACTCCAACAGAGATTCGCAGTTTCTTAGGTTTAGCTGGATATTACAGAAAGTTTATGGAGGGGTTTTCTACTCTTGCCTCTCCATTGACTAAATTGGCACATAAGGCAATTAAGTTCCAATGGTCAGATGCTTGTGAAAAGAATTTCCAGGAGTTGAAAGCAAAATTGAATACGACACCGTTGTTGACTCTACCAGAGGGTATAGATGGATTTGTGATATATTGTGATGCTTCACGAATCGGACTTGGGTGTGTATTAATGCAACATGGGAAGTTGATAGCTTATGCTTCTAGGCAACTAAGAATCATGACAAGAACTATCCAACACATGATTTAGAACTTGCGGCGATGTTATTTGCATTAATAATTTGGCATCATTATTTATATGGGGTCCATGTTGATATATTCACGGACCATAAGAGCCTTCAATATAATTTCAAATAGAAGGAATTGAATCTGAGGCAGAGAAGATGGCTTGAGTTACTCAAGGACTACGACATGGATATTCTATATCATACGAGAAAGGCCAATGTTGTGGCAGATGCTCTTAGCCGGAACTCTATGGGTAGTTTGGCTCACTTAGAGGCATATCAAAAGCCGTTGGCCAAAGAAGTTCACCGATTGGCTAGTTTGAGGGTCCATTTGATGGACTCTAGTGAATAAGGGGTAATTTTGCAAAATAGGGCTGAATCATCGCTTGTTGTGGAAGTCAAAGAGAAGCAATACAAAGATCCATTGTTGGTGCAATTGAAAGAGAGGATTCATAAACATTAGACCATGGCCTTTTCTCTTGGCATGGATGATTGTACACCAAGGTACCAAGGGCGATTATGTGTTCCGAATGTGGATGATCTTCGTGAAAGAATTATGACTGAAGCTCACACTTCGTGGTATTTATTGCACCCACGTTCTACGAAAATGTATCATGATCTTAAGAAAGTCTATTAGTGGAATGATATGAAGATTAATGTAGCGGAGTTTGTGGCGAAGTGTCCAAATTGTCAGCAAGTGAAGGCCGAATACCAAAGGCCTGGTGGGTTGGCACAGAACATAGAAATTCCAATGTGGAATTAGGAAATGATTAATATGGATTTTGTGGTAGGATTACCATGCACTCCACGCAAGTTTGACTCAATTTGGGTGATTGTGGATCAGCTCATGAAATCAACACATTTCTTGCCGGTTAAGACTACCAATACAACGGAACATTATGCTCAGTTGTGTATCAAAGAAATAGTCAGGTTGCATGGAACCTCAGTCTCCATCATTTTTGATCGGGGGCACAATCCACTGCTAATTTTTGGAAGAAATTTCAGCAAGGTTTGGGTACTCAGGTGAATCTTAGTACAGCCTTTCACCAGCAGACTGACGGGTAGGCAAAGCGGACCATTCAGACGCTTGAGGATATGTTACGCGCTTGTGTTCTAGACTTCAAATGTGTTATACCCCATGTTTTCGTACGTGAAGGTATGCCATAAGTGAACTGATGAAAGCTCGGAAATGAGATATTACATCCCGCATTTTTTGTATCTTATTGTTTCATCGTAAGTTAATCGACGTAAGTTCGGGAATGAGATTATTTTAAGATTTTAAGCATTTTACGATATTTCAAACAAGTAATGAGTAAATTCATGAAGGTGAGAGGGTAAGCAAATCGATGAAAATGAATTTTGTCGAAGTTTGACATTTTGGGATAAAATACGGCCCGAGCTAAAATACCTGATATTTATGGACTAGTACCATACAAGGTACCACATGGCCATGATAGTAAGGTGTATAAGGTGTGTTAAAAGTGAGTAGTATTTTAAGTAAGTTGAGATAATTCTTAATTATGTGGGTAATTGATTAATTATTGGGTAATGGGACATTACCTATTAATTAATAATTAGTGGTTTTCTTTGGATAAAGACTAAGGTCTTTGGATAAGAAGTAAATCATCCAATGTGGCAGCCCCCCATGCTAATTAAAGCGACTCACCATTTTGATTGAAAGGTGGCCATTTTTAAGTAAGAGACATGACACCTACGTCAAGGCCTTTAGGAGTTGGCTTCATTTGGCCTTAAATAATCAAATCTTATAACCTTCTTCCTAATTCAAACCTTGCAAAAACAGATTTTAACCTCAATCCAATGAAAATTCTTAATACTTAGCAACATGACTCCTTAGAAATTTCCTACCAATTCCCACAAAAATATTATAACGTGATTTGTTCAACCAAAATCCAACGAGATTTCTTAGCACGTTAGCAACGTGAGATTTTGCGATTCTAAGGGAGTACGGTGCAACCTTTTCCAAGAATACCATATAGATTTTTTTCCTACTCCAGGTATGTTAAGGCTATCCCTTCTTTCTTTTTGGCATGATCCGAATTATACAGAAGAAACGAGCAAACGCACAGTTTTCATAAGCGACTCTATTCATAAAAATACTAGGGGTCTCTGTGTTCTTGATTCCCCATGTGACACATTACTATATCTTCTGCTCATGGGTCTCAGAATAATATGCAGTTGATAAGGTTTATCCGAAAGGAATATTGAGATTATTAACATGTTTTCATGTATTTCATTCATTTATACATGTACATTGACCCATGACCAGATGGCGTTATATACACGTATTTATATATATATATATATATATATATATGTATATGGAATATGGAAAAAAGGTTACGGTGTTATATACGCACCACCACCTGATCAGCTGGTATACGTTGATGATTCTACCCACAGTGGCCGAGATGATATGATGGGATGCCCTCAGAGGCTTGATGATGTTATGAACACGTGTACTTATGCACGATATGACATTCATACGCATATGTGCGACACTATAAGTATTTCATGATTTACAGAGTTGTCCAGACCTACAGGTTGGGTCATTTACTCTGTATTTCATCCATATCTTTTATGTACTTATTTATGTGCCTCACATACTCGGTACATTATTCGTACTGACGTCCCTTTTGCCTGGGGACGCTGCATTTCATACCCGCAGGTCCCGATAGACAGGTCGAGAGTCCTCCAAGTAGGCTATCAGCTCAACGAAAGATGTTGGTGTGCTTCATTTGCTCCGGAGTTGCTTGTTTGGTCGGTATGATTTTAGACACGTATTGTTTGGTATGGCGGGGCCCTATCCTGACCTTTATGTTAAGTATATATACTCTTAGAGGCTTGTAGACAGATGTCATGTATACAGATGCTTGCATGGCCTTGCCGACCGAGGTTTTGAGTTTACAAATGACCATAATGGCCTTATAGGCTCGTATATCACATATATAAGTTTTTATATCAGGTTGGGTTGTCCTATATTGAGTATTCCCCTATATTTATTCTGGTTAGCCCATGACGTCCCGTTTGGACCATTTTCCAATAAAAGTACAATAAGAAAGATATGTTATGTTGGTACTCGGTTATGTAAGGTACCGGGTGCTCATTGCGGCCCATAGGTTTGGGTCATGATAAAAGTGGTATCAGAGCGGCTCCGTCCTAGGGAGTATACAAGCAGTGTCTAGTAGAGTCTTGTTTATGGGTGTGTCATGCACCACACTTATAAGCAGGAGGCTACGGGGTATTTAGGGTTGTCCCTCTTTCTTCCTACTCTAGATCGTGTGGTAGAGCTCAGTTATAAGAAATTAATTTCCTAAACTCTATCTTACTT
>AWOL01S0046447.1:0-16326 GCA_000715115.1 Nicotiana otophora | reverse complement strand
GAATATATGTATTTCGTGAATTGTTGGGAGGTGACGCACATGCTAGGTGACGGGCGTGTGGGTGTGCACTATAAAAATTGTGACATAATTATTTCTGTGAAATTTTGTAGTTAAATAATCTTGGAATTTTCCATTCAGTTTTATGTGTTAAAGAAATTGAGCTGAAAAGCATATTAAAAATCATGTTGAGGCTATGTGCCAGTATTATTGGGACCAACGGAGGTCATATTGCTGTGAATTATTTGTTTAAATTGAAAATTCATACTCAGTCATATTCATTTCATTGCATATCATATCTCAGTCTCTGTTATTATTTATTGATACATCATATCATCATTTTTGGGCTATTCTCATGATATTGTGAGCCCATGAGAGAGAGACTGGAGAGATTGATTACCGAGGGAGGCCGAGGGCCTGATTGTGAGGATATTTTTGGGATCGGGCTGCACGCCGCAGCATGCCATGTTGGCTTTATATATATTAGTACTATTATATGGATCGGGGCTGCCCGCCTGCAGCATGCCTTATTTTCTTATTATGGCACGTGATTTGTCCGTGTAGATTCTGATATGATATTATAGCACGTGAGTTGTCCGTGCAGCACGTGAGTTGTCCGTGTAGATTATAGTGCTTGGGCTGAAGGAGCCCCGCCGAAGTCTGTACACAACCCAGTGAGCGCAAGTACCTACTGAGTGCGAGTGCCGAGTGCTGAGTGACTGGGAGGCATGAGAGATGGTGAGGCATGCCCGAGGGGTTGTTTACGAGTGATTATGAGGTATGACCGAGTGACTGTTTACGAGTGATTGTGAGGTACGCTTGAGGGGCTGTTTACGAGTGATTGTAAGGTATGCCCGAGGGGCTGTTTACGAGTGATTGTGAGGTATGCGCGAGGGTTTTTTTACAAGTGATTATGAGGTAATCCCGATGGTCTGTTTATGATTTTATCACTGAGTTGCATCGCATTGGCATGCACATATGACATACAGGCATAGAAATGTATTTTTCTCATGCTGTACAACATCACATCATTCATGATTTCTCACACATTTTGACAGATGGGCATAGTGATGCATTTATTTTTACCCGGGTTATCTGGAAGGAAAATGAAACATCTCATTTATTATTGAAAGGATATTTAGGAAAAATTATTGTTTTCAAACTTATTCATTTTTTTGAAAACTTCAGCAAACGATGGGTTTTCACTGATTTACTTGAAAGGAAGAACTATTATTTTTGAAATCCTGATTTGGATGAGCATTTAATCTCTGAGTTACTTCTGGTATTATTTGTTTTATGTTGTTATGGACTGTTGTGGACTAGTGGTTTTAGACCCGACCTTGGTAGAAGCTCGTCACTACTATCAACCTAAGGCTAGGTTTGTTACTTACTCAGTACATGGGGTCGGTTGTCCTGATACTACACTTCTGCACATTGCGTGCAGATGTTGGCTGTTGTTGTTGCTGTGCTCGATGGTTGCGAAATTTGAAGATGTACCTGCATTCCTGTTGTAACTGTCTCTTGTTCATGGTAGCCTTAGATTTATAAAAGCTTTGTTTATGTATTATTCAAACAGACTATGTATTTATTTCATTTTCGCTTTGTATAATCTATTCTTAGAAGCTCATGATTTGTACTACTAGTTCTTGGGGGATATATGAGATTAATATTTTTATTCACTTAAATTGCTTTAATAATTGTTATTGGAATTGAATAATTGAAAGTTGGCTTACCTAGCGGGTTGGGTTAGGTGCCATCACGACTAGTTGGATTTTGGGTCGTGACACGACGGAACCTCACTTGACTCTCCAACTCAGCATTCCATCCTTTTTCTTGAACTACACGCGACTTGATTCCCTTAGAACCCGGGATATATAGGATGTCCAAAACCAGGACTCGGTTGTACTCTTTTCTCTTATCTTTTACCTGTTGAATAATGGTATAACCAAAAATTAGTCATATCACTCATCTTTTCTTTGCCTGAAAACTCTTCATGTTTTCAAGCAAAGATTGGCATGCTGTGAGCACCTAAATTTTCACTATGCGTGAATTATTTTCCAGTCATCTCACCAATACCTAACTTCTCACTTCCTCTACTCTTACTCTTTAATAATTCACACTCTCACTCTCTCTTACTAATATAAATACATACAACAAAAATTCAAAAGGGTGAGGAGAAAAATCAAAAAGGGAGGAGGAAAGTCAAAAAAGAGGGGAGAGAAAATAGAGGGGATGGGGGAAAAGTGAGTTATTCTCCTCCTTCTTTGAGAAAGATCAGGGGCATTTTTTTCCCTCCATTTTTCATCCGAAAATACGGCCCTCAACCACCCCAAAGCAGTCCCTCTTTTTAGTCCAGAAAACGCACGCTTTTACCCCAGAAATGAAGCTAAAAAATACAGCTGAAATGTCCCCAAAACTTACCTGAAAAGGCCATAAAAATCAGCAACAAAACAACCCATTTTTCAGCAAAAATCAGCTGGGGAAAGATCCAAGAAAAAGCTAAAAAAACGGGAAATAATTTTCAGCCATTAAAAGAGCCAAAAAACGCAGCAGCTGTTGCTTATCATTTCCTGGAAAAACCGACCTCCCTCAGCGCGAAAACCAGTTGAGAGCTCAGCTAAAAATCAGCTCTTTTCCTCCCCAAAATTGACCCCGAAACAACCTACAAAATACGCTAAAACCGACCTTTAAAACACCATTTTTAATCTTGTCGAGGTTCCGGTGCGGTCTCCTGTCGGGGGTCTTGTCGGGTTCTTTATCCGGATATAACTTCAGGATTTTATGTATTTTTGATGATGATGGAGCTTCATGTTTGGATCTATTGAAGAGGCTTATTTGCTGAATGTAAAGGTTCATCCTTACTATTTTTTATTGAAGTTCTTTAGTCGTTTTATTAATTTGTTTATTGTTCATGAATCCTTGTCTATGTGTATTGCTTGTCTTCTGTTGATGCCATGAGTATACGATCTCTTTGAATGTCTCATTGTGAATTAATTCTGTTTAGAATATTGGGGAAGACAGTATCTGTGTGGATATTGGCCATATAATTTTGGAGTGTATCAAATAATAAATAATGGGCCATGTGTCTGTTTGACAGTAATTAATAGATTGTGGGTTTAAGCTAGTGGTAACATTAACGGGCCATAGGAACTTTAATTAATTTTTATCCTTAGTTTGTTCTATTCCATGTTATTAACTAGTATTTAATATTATGCATATAGTAAATTATTTGCTTGTGCTTTTAGCCTATCCCTCATGTTAGTGTTTAAACGGGGTTACGAGAAACATGTTTGGCCAAATAAATTTATTTTGCTGGCCTATTTCCATAATAAATCAATATAAAATATAGTATTTTTTCTGAGAGTAATAAAGTATTAATAATCCTTTATCATAATTGCGGGTTTGCTTGCGTAATGTTGTTATGATAAAATTAATAAATTTCGTCTCGATCATGCATTCACTTGCGTAGTGTGGTTAGGACATCTTATTTTATTCAAAATTTATTTTAATAGTTCTAATAATCAAGCATTAAGAGCGGATATGTAAAACATGGAAATCCATTAAAACATAGTTTGTTCAAAAATAATATAAGCCAAATATAGTTAATAAAGCGACTATGCTAGAACTACGGGACTCGGAAAATGCCTTACACCTTCTCCTCAGTCAACAAAATTTCTTACCCGAACTTTATTTTCGCAGACCAATAATGATAGAGTCAAACCTTCTTTTGACTAGGGATTCAAATAAAATGTGACTTGGAACACCAAAAATCAATTCCAAGTGCCGACTATGAATGATAAAATAATCCCTATTTCAAAATTGTCACTTTAATTGGAAAAAATCTTTAACCCACAATCCATACATATATTATTTTGGGGATAGAAAAGGGGTGTGACACTACCTATACGGTCTAAATATTTACCCGCCTACCCAATCCCCTTTTCTTTTTCAATTTCTCTAAACAAGCAGAGTTTCACACCCTAAACCAATTGCTCCTTTCCCCTTTCAAAAAATAGTCCTAGCTTAGTCGTTTTAGTGGATGATGAAAATCCAGTACAAACCCATGCATTTACCCAATTTTGTTTTAAAACAAATCTATATAAATTTTAAACGACAGGTTTTCATATTATTGTATGTGTGTTTCACTCCAAAATCCTCTTTCTACATTAGTATATTCTTTTTGTGTATTATTTATATTTCTGACCCATGTGGTGTTGTGGTTATATATTAAGTTTCCCAGATTTAATTTTTATGTGTGTATGAAGACCTACCATTATTGAGCTTGAAGCTACTAAATTAAAAATTTTATGTTCAATGTGGGTGATATAAAATATTGCTTATAATACCTTCAAGTAGGGCTATGCATAATTTGGTATTCCGAATTACGGTACCGAAACCGAAAATTTTGGTATTTGGTATTTGGTATTCGATATTTATTATTCGGTATGGTATTTGGTTTAAGTTTTAAAAAATATTGATATTAGGTATGGTATTTGGTATTTAAAATGAAATATAGAAATACCGATACCTGTCACGACCCAAAAATCACACTTGTCGTGATGGCGTCTATCTCAATACTAGGCAAGCCGACAACATCAATAGCCCACATCTCTCTTTTAAATACTGAAAATATAATAATCAAATTTAAAAGAAAATTTTCACAATTACTGAATATAAATACACTCCCAAAATTCTGTGTCATTGAGTACATGAGCATCTAAATGATAGCAAAGTATGACTGCTAAAAACACTGTATAAAAGTTTAGAACATTACAAAACTGAAAGGGAAGAGAGTGAGGGTCTGCGGATATCAAGCAGCTACCTCGATAACCTTCAACAAATAAAACTTCGAGAACTAGCAGTCGCCGTATCCGGAAGCACCTGGATCTACACACGAGGTGTAAGATGTAGTATGAGTACAACCAACTCAGCAAGTAACAAAACTAAATAAAGATCTGAAAGTAGTGACGAGCTTCACCGCTGAGTCTATTTACAGTAATTTTCAACATAATAAGGTAGGCATGCTTTCATGTTCAACATTTAAGGCCAAAACAGTAATTTCTAACATAATAAGGCAGACATGCGTTCAAGTTCAACTGAAACATAAGATAATATCTTTCAGAAATTTCCAACATAGTGATATACGACAACTGTAGTACAATAAGAATGAAATTAAATGCATCCTTTCAGGACCACAGTCACTCAGCCATTGCATTCATTCAGCACTCAGTACTCGCACGCAGTAGGTACCTGCGCTCACGGGGGTGTGTACAGACTTCGGAGGGGCTCCTACAGCCCAAGCACTATAATCCGCACAGACAACTCACGTGTTGCACGGACAACTCGCGTACTATAGTATAATATCTGGACCCACATGGATAACTCACGTGCTTCACGGACAACTCACGTGCTAGGTATAATATATGGATCTGCACGGATGACTCACGTGCTGCACGGACACCTTACTTGCTATAGTATAATATCTCACAATCAGGCCCTCAGCCTCTCTCAGTCATAAATCTTTTCAGTCTCTCGGGATCTCAATAATCATGAAATCAGCCCAATAACAATGATATGATGCATCAATAATGAACAATAGAGAATGAGATGAAATAAACAAGTAAACTGTGACTGAGTACAAAACAACAATTAAGCAGATAGTTCAATATGTACACGACCTCTGTGGGTCACTACATTGCCAACATCTAATCTAAACATGATTTTTGGTTCAATTTTTCTACTACATGGAGAATGTACAGATCATAACAGATTATTCAACTACACAGTTCCATGGAATTTGATCAAGTCACAAACCCTACGGTGCACGCCCACACGCCTGTCACCTAGCATGTGTGTCACCTCAAAACCGATCACATAACACATAATCCGGAGTTTCATACCCTCAGGACCAAATTTAGAACTGTTACTTACCTCAAACCGTCTAATTCTTTATTCTGCAATGCTTTTGCCTCGCGAATCGACCTTCGAACACCTCGAATCTAGCCACAAATAATTCGATTCAGTCAAAATAAATTATAGGAATTAATTCCATATGAAAATGCTAATTTTCCAACAAAATTCGAAATTGCACTCAAAAATTGCCCGTGTGGCCCACGTCTCGGAATCCGACAAAAAATTACGAACTATGAACACCCATCCAACCACAAGTCTAACCATACAAATTTCACCAAATTCCGACATCAACTCGACCCTCAAATCTTCAATTAAAGTCTTTGAAGATCTCTACCATTTTCAACTCATTCATTACTCATTTGAACTCAACGATCTTTCCACAAAGCTTACTGGTACGTGTATGTATAAATAATAGTCTTACACCCAAGAATGATACTTTCAATCACCCATCTTTATCCAAACTCGAAATTGAAGACTAGGGTTAGAAATGCTTACCTGGTTGAAGCCCTAGAAAGATCATTGTGAAATCTTCAAACCTTGAACAAGAATTGATGGACAAATGGCTAGATCTTCACTTTCTCTCTCTAAGATGCTCTCACCTCTCTCTAAAATATCAGATGAAACCCTTCAAAATGACCCCTAATAGTGTTTTATAAGAATGGGGTCGGGTTTATAAAACCAAAAAAATGAAGCCCCGAAACACACTATGCGGTCGCATATGCGGCCCGCATAATGGGTCGCAAAAAGGCCCTCCGAAACTGGGCATCACTGCTTCAGTCTGCGGTCATAATGCGGCACATATACCTATTCCGCGGTCACATAATGCACCGCAGAACTAGTCTGCGGTCGCATAATGCGCCGCAAACCTGATCTCCAAACTTGTCCTAACCTGCTTCACTATGCGGCTATTATGCGGTCCGCAGAGTGATTCTGCGGTCGCATAGTGGGCCGCAGAAATATATATATATATATATACACACACACACACTTCTCTTTTCTTTACTCACTATCGCATTGTCAACCCAAAATTCTCAAACACGTAAGCCTAGTTCGGCATTACGAAACCTTAATTTGCTTAGCAAATATTTTCCAGGGTCGTTATACATAAGTCAACATCCGGTCAAATTTTTCAACTTAAGTTCTAAACCTTGGAACTAAGTGTTCCAAATCATTCCAAAACCTCACTGGACCCCAATCAATTACCCCGGCAAGTCAAATAACAACCGTAAAGCACAATTTGAACAGTAAATGGGGAGACGTGGTTGTAATACTCGAAACGACCGGCCGTGTCATTATAATGCCATACCGAAATATATATTATATAACATAATACACATATTATTAGTTATAACATAAATATAAAAATCTAAACTTTTACTTTTTTTTATTCTCTAAGTTTATCAATTAACTCTAAGCAAGTAACAAGATATTTTTATGATCAAATTTATTTTTTTATGTACAATGGAGCTTAGTTTCTATTTTATATATGTGTGTCAAAGTCCATGTCACATGACATTTGACAATGACCGAGCGGCGCCTGTGCACTTGACAATATTTGCTGCTACTAGCTAGTACTGTTCATCAGCTTCCTTCGTTTTGGATTTTGGATTTTGAATTTTAGAAAAGATATCTTATTTAGTTTTGAATAAATTATTTATGCATATCAAATGATATTTTACACAAATACAAGAGATAAATCAAAGTTTCTGAATTTTACTGATTCCTTACGCCCAACGGTAGCTACGTCCTGGTCGAGCAAAGGCAGATGGAGCGCAGGTTTAATAAGGTGATTAGATTTCATCTTTTTAATTTGACATATGCTACGGGGTGTGAGCGGTTGACATTGGCATGTATGAGAATGAATGATTGCATATAGATGTTTATAACACGCAGCGGAAGACAATAACAATCCTAGAAAGATTTTTACGTGTTTAAAATTTATTTATATGTCAAAGATCGGATCTAAGACGTACCTGGTGAAGAGAGTCTCGTTTCAAAAATCCTTCGATAGTGCGAAGACTCTATGTGTATCCACACCGAGACTGAACTTTGTTATCAACCCTTTGATCAGTGAAACCCGCAAACAAATTGAATGAAATTTGTGCGTTGAAAGTGTCTCAAAATCCAACCAACAACACGACAAGAAAACTAATTTTCTTTGTGAGAACTATCTCTTAGTTTTTTAATCATCAAATGATAAAGTTTTTTAATCATCAAATGATAAAGATTTTTAACAACACGACAAGAAAACTAATTAAATTATTTATTTTAATTATCAAATAATAAAGTAATTAATCATTCATTTAGCAAGGACCAGAACACTCGTTAGTGTGCGACCCCATAGGTTCAATACTAAACCGGTAGTAAATTAATCACATCAATATACTAATCAAGGGTGGTGTCTAGCAACATTCTTTAACGACCAGATAGAATGAAGTATACAATTTACTCTTAAGAACCCGTAGAAGATTAATATAGTAATTTCTTCTGTCCTTATAGCCCTGGATCTCCTTAGGATATGGTTTAACTATAAAATCCTAATAGGCGGCCAACTATGTGTTCATGTCAAATATAATCGACCATTGAATGACCTAAGAAACTCTTTTCTTCCTTTATTCAATTACTCTGGCCAAAGTCTTAGTTTGGTCGTTTATAATTCATGACAATATTGTCACGACCCCATTTCCCCCTCTGTAGGACGTCGTGATGGCACCTTGTCTCTAAGACTAGGTAAGCCTAACAATTTGGGGAATCAATGAATAATAAACTGAACTCCAATCCCAACACATGATATATAAATATAAAACTGCCATTCAATAATTACAACTCACAAAACCCGGTGGAAACAAGTCACAAGCCTCTAAGAATAAAATACTAAGTGTCTTTATACATCAGAGTCTAAAGAAAATAAAGAAAACAACAGAGGAAGGATAAATGGGGACTCCGAGGTCTGCGGACGCTGGCAGATATACCTTGAAGTCTCCACGTATGGTCCAACTCACTGGTATCTGGTCTGGTGGGAAGAAGCTGGATCTGCACAAAACAATATGTAGAAGTGTAGTATGAGTACACCACAACGGTACCCAGTAAGTGCCAAGCCTAACTTCGGTAGAGTAGCGACGAGGTCAGGTCAAGGCCCTGCTGGTCTAAAACAAAAGTAAGGCAAAAGATATAATAATATTTTAAAATGACTGAGAATTTAAACAATAAGAAGTTTCTGAAAATATCAGCACCGTAAATAGAAGTAAGCAATAGGGACAGTCCCGAGGTACTGCCTCGTAGTCCCAAAGTAAATATGCAAGACAGGGTGATCTCCCGAGTAAATGCCTCGTAGTCCCAAAATAAATTTACAATATAGGGGGATCTCCTGAGTAAACGCATCGTAGTCCCAAAGTAAATATGTAATACATGGGGATCTCTCGAGAAACCGCCTCGTAGTCCCAAAGTAAATATGCAGTACATGGGGATCTCTCGAAGAACATCCTTGTAGTCCCAAATTAAATATGCAACAGATAACCGAAGGAACAATGAATTTATGGAAAGAAAACTTACAGTTAAAGTTTTAATTTAAATCAAGGGAAGCAGGTAATTCAACTAAGCATGTTGCACAAATTTGCATGTAAGGATTAAGGCACGTAGACATGCGATACTAGGCTAAACACGATCACTACATATTCTAAGGCACCTCATTTAATGAATTTAAAAGAAGACAACTCAGCAAGAACTGAAATTCCACCATTTGCCCATGTACGCACTCATCGCCTCGCATACACAGTGCTCACATATCACATATTGTTACAACAGTATCAAATCCTAAGGGGATTTCCCCCACATAATGTTAGACAAGTCACCTACCTCAAATCTCGCTCAATCAATCGATAAGGATGCTTTCCCTCAATGTTTCGACTTCGAATGGCCCAAATCTAGCAAAACACAATTACATCTAATGTATAAAACTACAAGAAACTAATTTAAATCATAAATTTATGACTTTAGCAAAGAATCGAGAAATCGCCCCAAAACGTCGACCCGGGCCCACGTCACGGAATCGGGTATAAGTCATAAATTATGAATACCTATTCGATATCGAGTTCACCCATACCAAAATTACCAATTTTCGACACCAAAGCGCCACGCAAAACCTCAATTTACATTCTCCAAATCCCTAACCTCAAACTCCCAAATTCCACCTTAAATACACACTAACTAGGTGGGAAAATCAATGGGGAAACAAGATTATCGATCAAAAATAAGCACAAGGGACTTACCTCAAGAAATCCCTCGAAATTGCTCTTTAGAATCGCCCTAGACCGAGTTTGCAAAGTCTAAAATGACATAAATCACGAAGCCCTTCGGTTTTAAACACTACCCACGCTTTTTGCACCTGCGGAACCACTTTTGCGGTAAATTTCTTCGCTTATGCGGAAACCACTTAAGTCCCTCAGGGCCCGAACTTGTGCTCCAGGTTCCACACCTGCGGACGCGCTTTTGCAGCCCGTGATCCGCTTCTGCTGAAACAGCTCTTGGAACCCATTCCACTTCTGCGTTCCAAATCCCACTTTTGTGGGTGCACATCTACGCAAACATGTCCGCTTCTGCGGACAGACGTTCCCATACTCGTCCACTTCTGCGACCAATCTTCCGCAGATGTGACTCCGCTTCCACGGCCGTCACACGCATCTGCGACCACTGGCCAATTCCCCTAGCCCCACACCTGCGTCCCATTGCTCACTTCTACGGGCTCGCACCTGCGGTTAACCTTGCGCAGGTGCGATTACACTAGAAACAGCCCAACACCAGAAATTCTTCTATTTTCAAAAATGATCTGTTAACCATCCAAAACTCACCCGAGGCCCCCGGGACCTCAACCAAATATACTAACCAGTCCTAAAATATCATACAAAGTTAGTCGATCCTTTAGATCACATTGAACAACGCTAAAAAGACGAATTGCACATCGATTCAAGCCTAATGAACTTTATAACTTCAAACTTCTACATCTGTCGCCGAAACCTATCAAACTAAGTCCGATTAACCTCAAAATGTTCACGCAAGTCATAATTAATATTACGAACCTACTCCAACTTTTGGAATTGGAATCCGACCCCGATATCAAAAAGTCCACTCCCGGTCAAACTTCCCAAAAATCATCCTATTTCCAACTTTCGCCAATTAACGCTAAAATGACCTACAGCCTTCCAATTCAACATCCGAACACACTCCTAAGATCAAACTTATCCTACAAAGCTATAGGAACCGTCAAAACTCCATTGCGGTGTGGTCTTCAAATAGTTCGAACTGTGGTCGATTCTTACGACTTAACTTCCATTTTAGGGACTATGAGTCCCATTTCACTCCGAAACCAAAATAAATCCTCCCGACAAGTTACATAACTAGAAAATGAAGTAAATGAAGAAATAATTAGGGGTTCGGGTCTAATTCTCTCAAAACGACCGGCCGGGTCTTTACAAACATGGAGCTTAAATTCATTACCAAGAGCTGACAGATTCCCTCTTGATCAATTACTAATTCTATAAGTATTTAATCATACCCAATATCCTTTAAACTATCTCCCTTGGGACATAAGTGTCTAGTATCAAAGCACAATAAATAATTTGTCAAATACTATGACGATCTCAGGTCAAAAGAAAACTCTTACATCACATTATTCAGGAGAATACCCTATTGAAAGTTTATGGCAATTCTAACCATTAGCAATTATCCAATTAGTCGGTTCAATGATCATATCTCTATATGCATCATCTATCTATGTGATTTAGTTAATGAGATCAACTAATCTTTATCCAATAAAGACGATCACATAAATATTGATCTAACCGAATTATTAATGTCCAAATTAATAATCCTATGATCAAGAACAAGTTTAGATTAAATTGTAAGAAATTTTACTCTCATTATCATGATCTCCATCACGAAGACAAGTCTCAAAATTTAATCAAGAACCTTATCAAGTTAATCATACAATTAATAATTGATAAAAGAATAACAAATGTCATATATTTTTATATCAAATAACGTTAACAAATGTCATAACCCAAACCGATGGGCCGCGACGGGCACCCGGTACCTAACTCAGCCGAGTACCAACATAGCATATCACTCTTATCATACTTTTATTGGCAAATGGGCCAAACGGGCCATCATGGGCTAACCAGAATGAACATGGGGGAGTACTTCATATAGGACGACCCAACCTGATATAAAAACTTACACATGTAACATATAGGCCTATAAGGCCAACACGATCATTTGTAAACTCAAAACATAGGCCGACAAGGCCATACAATATTTCATATACATGACATCTGTCTACAAGCCTCTAAGAGTAAATACTGACCAAATAAGCAACTCCGGAGCAATTGGAGCGCACCAACATCTTTCGCTAAGCTGATAGCCTACTTGGAGGACTCTTGACCTGTCTATCGGGACCTGCAGGCATGAAACGCAACGTCCCTAAGAAAAGGGACGTCAGTAAAATAATGTACTGAGTATGTAAGGAATGAAAATCAATAAATAATAGACATGAGAGAAACATGGAGTATAAGACTCGACATGTACGTCTGCATAGCTCTGTGAATCATTTCATTTCTATAATGTCATGCATATGCATATAAATGTCATACCATGCATAGGTATATGCATTCATAACATCATCAAGCCTCTGAGGGCATCCCATCATATCATTTCGGCCACTATGGGCAAATCATCAACGTATACCAGCTGATCAGGTGGTGGTACGTATATAACACCGTAACCTATTTTCATATCCCATATACATATATATACATATATACGTGTATATAATTCCATCTGGTCATGGGTCAATGTACATGTATAAATGCATGAAATCCATAAGAAAGACGTTAATAAGATTTTCTCGAAATGTCATAAAAATACTATGCCTGTCGGATAAATTTTATCAAATACGTATTTGTCTGAGACCCATGAACAGAAGATATAATAATAATTCATGTGGGGAATCAAGAATATAGACACCCCTAATATTTCTATGAATAGAGTCATTTATGGAAGTTGTGCATTTGCTCATTTCGTTCGTATCGTATATATCGTGCCAAAAGAAATAAGGGATAGACTTAACATACCTGGAGAAGGAAAAAGTCCGTGTGATATTTTTGAGAACGATTGCACCGTACTTTCCTTAAATTTGCAAAATCTCACGTTGCTGTTCCGATCATTGCAAATCACGCACGCAATCTCTCTGCAACGTGATGCTTCATCTTCTAATCTTGCATTGTTAAGGTGATTGTATTTTGGAAATTCATGTGTATAAGGCTAAAGAAAATGTTAATCCTTGTCATGCTCTAATAGTGTAACACCTTTCCACATCTTGTATGAGTCACTTAATGCCTTTTCTTAACAAATTCATGGGCTGCCACGTTAAAGGTAAGATCCCTCAAACTTATCCAACTTTTGTCACATAATGTAATGACTTAAGGAGTCATTCATGGGATTTAAGGGGTGCTTCCACGTGAGTGCCCCCTCACTTATCCAATTATCCACCCCTTTTCTTAATCAATCCATTAATTCTCCCACCAGTCCAATAATTAACCAATTACCCACATAATAAAAATTATCTCAAATTACATAAAATACTACTCACTTTTAATACACTTTATACACCTTACTATCATAGCCATATGGTACCTTGTATGGTACTAGTCCATAAATATCGGGTATTATCGCTCGGCCCGTATTTTATCCCAAATCGACAATCTTTAACGAAACTCATTTTCTTCTATTTTCTTACCTTCTCTCCTTCACGAATGTACTCATCATGTGTTTGAAATAGCATAATGCTTATGATCTCAATAAAATCTCATCCCCGAACTTACGTCGATTAACTTACGACGAAACTTTAACACACGAAAATGCGGGATGTAGTATCTCATTTCTGAGATTCCATCAATTTACTTATGGCGTACTTTCATGTACGAAAACATGGGTGTAACATCATTCCCCCTTTTGGAACATTCGTCCTGGAATGTTGACTGATGCACTTATCATTCTCATAACGCACAGCTCTTGCGAATACTTTAATACTCTTCTTGCCATTTAGGTAACTGTTCTGCGAATAAATCTAAAGGCCAGGGCGTTCCCCCTTTAGACCTTCTTCCAACACCATGGCTTCCCTCCAATCTCGTAACTGTTGCTACCTTCTATCATGCAGTCTGATACTGACCTTGTAAGTGCGCCTATGCGACACCTCTCTCCTTTTTTCTCTAGCTTTTAGCCAATCTCTAGGCCTCACTTTGTAAACACATACAGAGCTTGATAAAATATCTCTCTGGGCATCTATAAGTATACTAAAGTTCTTCGCTCGGTACTTTGTTGAACTTATGAATATTGCTATACCTTATTTCATAGATCCGTTTATCCATCCGTATGACTTTACTGCATCTAGGTGGGTCATACTATCCCATGACTCTTACTTTGATTTATCGTTACTGAGGCCTGCTACCAAACTCTAGGTTACTTTCGTTACTTATTCCATATGTATAAATCTAAGTCCTTTAATGCTTCCTCATTACTTATTCATATTAATAATGACGGCCTATTCTCATCTCATACTTTGTGACTTTTGTCCATCCATTGTTGATTCACCTCAATATTTATCTACAATATACCATTGAGTGGTTGAAACTTCTTACGTAATACCTTGCTACTAGGGCTTACGTTACATCGAGGAATATTTGAAGTGATTTTTCTGATCCACTTAGCGGCGATATTGTACTTCAATAATCGTATTTTATAGCATCCCAATGTGATTTACCCTACGTTTTTAATTACGTACAATCCATCAAATCCTCTTCAAATCATTACTCAGTCGAAGGCCCAAACGTCATCCTTTATCTATCACAATCACACCCTTATTCTACTATCAAGGCAACATTTCATCTCTTTTAAATTCTACTAGTCTTAGACTCCTTTGAGTTTTGTTCAAGCTATGCCGAGCTTCTTATAACTTAGAGAGACCATCAGCTCTCTTGTTTTCATGGGCTTAATCCCGAGGACTTAGCCATTCTCATCACCTTCTCACTTTCCTTTTCTTATCCTTACTCCTGTCTTCCTAAAAGCTTGTCGCTTTACCATACTTTAGCTTGCGACCTACACATATCTATTTATATTATTCGCCATTTTCCTTCAACTTGCTTGCACCATATATTTCCTTATGTCATTCTGGAACATCAAGCGAGACATCACATCGTCTCTAACTCTTCTTTACTGTCTTAACTAGACCTTTTGATACGTAGAAACCATAGGCTGGAAGATATGCCACTGACGACGCTGCTATCATTCCTGGATATTGAATCCCTGCGCTTCTAGCCTTCTATCCGAAGTATGAACTGTTCACAACCTTCTGCATTTGAGTATTTCATACGTTGTTTACCTTTGCCTTAAAATCTCACATCATATCTTTTATCTCTTTCATGACCTACCTTCCACATAAGTACAATTCACATCCACAACTTGAAGCTTTTATTATAACACTTGCACCTTTGGTGCATGCACAATCCGGTGGGAGCTTCATACTGGCTTCTTATAAGGCCGGTACTCTTCTAACTGGCTGTATGATTGTCAACATATATGCTGTATGGATAATACTTTGAACTCTTAAGTGAGTTCATAATGAAACTAACACTGGATCATTTATCGAATAATTTCTTTCGTTCCTTCTCAGCTTTCTTTAAACGTGAGCTATTACTTTTCCTGGTCTTTCTGCCCCCTTGTTGTGTGCATACTTAGCTTATCTTAGTTCCCATACCTGTCATAATTTTGTGCAATCCATATGGTCTCAAATATTACTTTTGACTTTACTTCCTGTTCATTATCCACGGTAGGTGCCACTTTCTTATGGAGTACATACAATGTTGTTATGTGATTGTTGTTACAAGACCATTTTTTCTTTTGGTCACTGTGCTTAGGTTCAAGGCTTCTTCCTTATTTCCTCAGCTAGTCTTTCATTGTAGTACTTAGGGAAGACCCTCTGACTCTTGCAAATTTATAGGCTTATTACAGTGTATACTCCACGGGCCTTTTGATGTCCTTCCTTGCCTATAATTATCCGTAATTACTTACTTCCATGCCCTTGTGCTTGTAGGGTTGTTCTGAACTGATATTTTGACTTTCTTCCCAGTGAGACTATCTTTTATTTCCATAACATTCATACGGAACCTTTAACTACCCCAACTCTTATCTGAATATTTCTTAAGGGTCACGATGTCGTATCTGTGAGACTTAATTCCCCATGTTGGGATTCACTATGTACGTCTTACACAATCTCTTGATTTGTCTGTGTCCTCTTGTTTAGCTATAACTAGGCTCTTCCTGAATCAACTACTAACTACTCGTTGGCCCATTCTCATATCAATATTC
>AWOL01S0046446.1:17643-28024 GCA_000715115.1 Nicotiana otophora | reverse complement strand
CGCTATGTCCCTTTCACGTCCCTCTTTCTTCTTTCTGGGAAACGCTGATAAAAGGAATTTAATTTACTAAAAGAGAAGCAGAGTGTTGGGTGATGTAATGGTTAAAGGCTAGATATGAAGTTGGTTTTGGCCTTGAGGTTCAATGTTCGATTCCTTCCACCAACAATATTTTATTTTCCTATTTCTTTTCATTTTTTGGTTCAAGTATTTATAATTACTTTTCAATGTAATTAAAATAATTTCATATTTATTAGAAAATTATGATTTTGAATTCATTTAAAGTAAAAAATAAAAGAGAAGCCTTTTATTATTTCGTTAAAAAATCTATCGATATTTTTAATAGTTGTTATTTTGTATTATACGTAAAATAATTTTTTTTTTCTTTTTATTTTCAAATTAGAATTATGGATATTCTAATACAAAATAACAACTATTAAAAATATCGGTAGATTTTTTAACGAAATAATAAAAGGCTTCTCTTTTTTTTTACTTTAAATGAATTCAAAAATCATAATTTTTTAATAAATATTAAATTATTTTAATTACATTAAAAAATAATTATAAATACTTGAACCAAATAATGAAAAGAAATGAAAAATAAAAACAAATAGGAAAACAAAATATTGTTGATGAAAAGAATTGAACCTTAAACCAACTTCACATCAAACCTTTAACAATTGCACCACCGAACACTCTGCTTCTTGTTTAGTACATTAAATTCCTTTTATCAGCGTTTCCCAGAAAGAAGAAAGAGGGACGTGAAAGGGACATAGCGCATTAAAAAGTTGCATTATATATCGAAACTTCTGGTTTTAGGAGTATAGCGCGCTTATTTAGTGCTCTGTACTATATCGCGCTTATTTAAGTTCAAGTATAGCGCAGTTATTTACCGCGGTATACCTTAATGGCCAAACGTGCCGTTAAGGTATAGCGCGGTAAATAACCACGCTATACATATTATGGTTACCAGTTTTCTCCTCACATATTTTGGTTTTTTGAGTTCAAAAACCATAATGTGTGGTCCTATACTTTTCCGAAAGCGGGCCCCGTTTCTGCCTGGATTAGGTAATTACGACAACCACGACCTTCCAGTAAGAAGTTACCAATAGCAGTGAAAATAGTACACTGTAATTCTATACTATTTTCGACCATAATAAAGAAACCTGGTTGCGCCTAAGTCTTCTAGAAAGGTAAATTAATGTTTAAAGCAAACACACCTGGAAGGCAAAATCAGCTTTAGCAGCCAGTGAGAATTTGATTTCTGCAAGGAAGAAATGGGTAAGAAATTCTTAGTCACAAAGAAAATAGGTAAAAAAAATACCTAGAGATAATTAAACTTAAGCTAGAAATAGTTAAGCAGTGAATGATGTAAAGAAAAAGTGGGTGTTTGATGATATATAAGATTAAGTTGAAGATTTACCCATGAGAATTTTAGAGTTGAGGGTGTTGTAGGCTGCAAAAATAAAAAGGATGACGTAAAAGAAGAAGATAAATATCTTTCTCTGTATAAGCCTCTTTCTGCAACTGCACAACTCCATGAACGCCAACAAGATAAACGAAGATATTAACACTGAAATTAAGATCACATAGCAGAAGATCATTATTCCTCAATACTTGTAGCAACAAATTCATTCATATTTGACTCACGATTTCTTCTTTCTACATGTCAGCAAATTTCAGTAGTGAAAATCTGACTATAGAAATGGCAAGCGAGTCAAAGGGATATTGTGAAATTAAGAAAATGGACTAAGAAAGAGGAAGAAATAAAAGGAGAGGGAACAAACGAATATTAGAATAATATTAAAATGAAACTAAAGGGATAGTCACTCTCCTATGTTTTTTCATGTTTGGGGCTCGGATTCTCTTGCAGGCTTTTTCCAACAATTCCCCAACTCAGTAACAAATTTCAACAACTCCCTGCCTTTCACTGTCATTGCTCCCTGCAAAGTTTTCATCTCCACGTCCTATTTAACCCTACCTTTCTCCAAGTCCTTATTAGTGTGGTCTTTTTGTAGTGAAGTAAATCATGTAGCACTATTGTATACGGGTGAACTCGGGGTTAGCGCACATCCCGACTTCCCGGTAAGTCAAACGAAGTAAGAGTATGAATGTATGAAATCGAGACCGAATCTAGAAACTCTTTGAATCGAGGCTGGAACGGGGTACTCGCCACTTGGCCTGGCAAGACAATACTCCTCGAACCCAGAACAAGCTCCAAGACCTCGGAAAACACTACAAACAGAGGGCCATGATATCCGCACCCAACTGGATATCACGACGCGGATCACGCCCGATGTCGGTAGTGTATCAGTAATTGACGAGAAAGGAGGATTTTTACCCTTTTTAGAATTTTAATAGGGATAAAACTCTCCTACTATATAAAGGGAAAGCTTTTTATTCAATAGACATAATGTAACATGCATATCAAGGCAATACAAATTTATTTCTCTCCTTTCTAGCTATTGAAATATTCTTATTTTAATCATTGTTGTTTATATACATTTGGCTTCGAATCGAGATCAAGAAAATACTATCAACACCTTACCACCCTAGTGGGAACGGACAAGTGGAATCAACAAACAAAACCATACTTCAACACCTAAAAAAGAGGTTGACCGATGCCAAAGGGAAATAGAAGAAAATCCTGCCCGAAGTCCTGTGGGCATATCGTACGACCTCGAAGTCTAGTACCGGGGCCACTCCGCTTTCGTTGGTCTGTGGGGCCAAAGCCTTAATACCAGTCGAAGTGGGAGAACCGATCCTCAGGTTCCAATATGCGACTGAAGACTCAAATGGAGAGGCCATGATCACGTTCCTGGAACTATTGGATGAAAGGCGTGAGGCCGCCCTAGTCCGGTTGGCCGCCCAGAAACACCGGATAGAAAGATACTACAACCAAAGAGCCAACCTCCGACACTTCAATATCGGGGACTTAGTGTTGAGGAATGTAATATTACACACCCAGAACCCGAACGAGGGGAAGCTGGGACTGAATTTGGAAGGACCATATCGAGTCGTCAGAATTATCGGCAAAGGCTCATACAAACTCGAGGTAGAAAACGGTGTGCAACTACCGAACAACTGGAATGTGACACACTTAAAGCGGTACTACTGCTAAGATACGATCTCAATTGCTCTTTAATCATGTTATGAACCGGAGTGACACTTGCAAGCAACGGCCAAGGATGGATGTGGTTGTTTGGTCTAAAAGCACGCGGTGCACCCTTTTTTTCTTGAACCAATTTTGTCCCAAAATGGGGTTTTCAGCAAGATTTTTAACGAGGCAACAGTAAAGCATGCTAACTTAGATTAGAAGACCGGTATCAAACTCGAGTCAATGATCGTTTACTTCATGTCAACAGTATCCGAGCCCTCTCAAGCTCGACCTCGAATACTGGGGGCCATTACCCTCGGATTAAGGTTTTTAGCAAGGAAAAATGAAAAACTTTGTATGCTATAGGCTAAAGCTTGGTGGTTAGGATTCACTGTAAGGGTCAAACGGTCGTATGAACCGTGCTCACATAGTCCACTCTATCCATGATACAAGTTTTTATGCATTTTCGATCATGTACTTTACACACTGAGAAATGAAAGAAAGTTGTGCCTTGCACACATTTTCTTGGCTCTTAAATTCCGGATCCTGACAGCCCACGGGCTACCCCTACTAGGGAACTATCGAGCCCAAGGGATACCCCTATTCTGGGACTGTCATCCGAAGAAAGTTCAGACAACCCGGGCTATCAAATCTCGGAGGCCTCAAACCTATTAGGTGGTTCCCAAATACAAAAGGCTATGATCAGAAAGTAAGGCCTTTATAAGAATACGAAACCAGCTAAAAGGTTACCCTCGGTAAAAGCATCATCTAAAATCACTTAAGCATCTTAAAAAAACTTCCGGTCACGCTGAGTTTTCAAAGCCTAGAGCAAACAAGGTTATATCGAGGATGGGCTCTATTCGGACCTCTAATAAATGAACGCCCCATGACTACATTTGATTCTATGCTAAGGCATTAAAAATATTACATGAATAGAATTTATGAAACGATACTAGAAAAGTAAAGACAAAATATTTCCCGAAAGGGAAAAATTCATATATATTCAGAAACCTCGGGCGTGAATCTATTCAAGGGTCTCTCTCTGGGATAGCCGCTTCACATATTCAGCCTTTATCTTTAGACAGGTCTCAGCTGCCTCCATATCGGCCTTGTACTGGGCCATAATTGCTTCACCATCGGCGGAGGTTGTGTCTAATTTGGACTTTATTGTCTCATATTCTCTAGCAAGGGCATCACGCTCCGTGACGACCGAGCTCGGATGTACTCGGAGATCATCATTTAGTTGAGACCATTTGTCACCTTGGTCCTTCGCCACCCAGAGTTGGTTCAAAACCGATGCCAGCTCCTCCTTCGCAGCTTCCTTCTCCGAAGCCAGCAGGTCCATCCTGCCTTTTCACACTTCAGCCATATCTAGGACCTCGTTCATCTTGGCTTGGAGTTGGTCGATCTTCTGTTGGATCTGCGAGGTTGTGTTGTTCGTCACCACAATTAACTCCTCGTTTTTAGCTTTAAAAGCCTTTACCTTTTCAACCAAGTTGGCATATTCCCACTTCAGGGCCAAAGCTTCCTTTTGAGCCCTGTCGAGTTCGGCATGGAAGTCTTTGACGGCTCCGTCCTGTTGCTCACTGAGAAGCCTGTACATGTCCTTCTTCTGGACCTTCTCCTTGAGCTCGAACTCGAGCTGCCTGATTTCAAAGCAGTACTAGAGGAAGCTCTCATGGTGAAGCACTGAGGCGTGCAAAACAATGAAAACATTAAGAGACATCAAAACGTAAGAGGAATTAACGAGGGAGTGTAAACGTGTTGATGTCTTACCAGGTTCAGCGCCTGCTGCGCCTCATTTAAGAGACTCGATGCGCCCACCTCGTTCATCTTTTCCTGGTCCTCCTCGGTCACCAGGCATCAGAGGTAGCTGGCTATGGCCACTGATGTTGGGCATATTTCTATATGTTATAATGTTACTTCACTCATGTTTTAACTACTTTTTGATGCTACTTAATCTTTAAAATGCCCAACATGGATTAATTATTGGTTTTATGACTAATTGAATTGTGTGTGATGATTTAAGGTGTTTGGAGTGAAAACATATGAAGAAAGGTGATCTAGCTATAGGACAAGAGGTTGGATGCATCGCATACAACCTAGGAAAAATCATATTTTTTTTTGCACCCTTAGCAGTGAAGTCTAGCCAAGGCATATGCCTTAGCATCCGCACCTGGGCACAGCAGAGATGGAGGAACAAAGGGTGGATGCGAATGCGAATGCGAAGCTGAAAAAGTGGAAGTTGAGGTGGATGCGAAGCATCCACCCCAGCATCAATCTTGAAGCTAAGTTGGATTAGGAGAAGGAGAACTTTGGTCCACGACTTTTGTACGCAATATATAAGCCAAAACGCCTCTTTTAGGTTATATAGCACATTGGGAAGCGGAGAAAAGCCATTACAAAGTTTGGAAACAATGGAATTCGTCTTGAGTTCTTACTTTTTCCTTCTTTTATTGATTTTTATGTATTCTTGGGAATTACTTGAGATTGTTACCATGAACATGCATGGCGAAGAACCCTATTATTTTGGGGTCATGGGTGCTACATGAATGTTGACGTTTGAAGTTTGAATTGACGAATTTGATTTTATCATATTGGGTTATTTATTTATTCTATTTTTTAATTATTTTGCTGAGTAGCTAACAGTGAAATACTATCTACGAATCTAGAGTTGAACTCGAAAGTGGAAATTCTAGATTGCATATAGAATTAAATAGAGTAAGTTTTTGAACCCGGACATCGTGGAACGGATTTGCAATTAGGATAGAAATATACCTAATTACCTTGTTTGGTTGAAATACAGGAAGTGTAAATGCATTCTTGTTAATCTTAATTCCATAGACATATAGGCATTAAGTTAACTTGAATAAGCGAGTAAGAACTCGACAGATTTTTATAAGTAATATTAACCTTGTCAATGAACAATCCAGATAAATCAATTAGTCATTTTAAGCCAAGAACACAACATGATTGTTAGCTAGCCTATGATCCTGGAATATCCTCCCCTACTGATTATTATCCGAAATTGCTTAAGTACTGTAGTTGATTTCTAGTTATTTCGTTGCTTGATAGTTTTTAGATAGTAAATTAGTCAATTACATATTTTGTGAGAAATATCTTGAATCGATAAGTTGTTTGAGTTTGAATCAGTCAAAAGTTAATTATAAGTCTTCGTGGGAACGATACTCTACTCCCTACTCTATTACTTGATGACTGACTACGTATACTTGCGTGAGTGTGTTTGGTCACAACAAATTTTTGGCGCCGTTGCCGAGGACTTAGAAATTATCTACTTGACTGATTTAAGCTTTTATTAGTTATTTGTTCAAGTTTTAATTTTCAGTTTGCCTTATTTCTATTAACGCATACTCTTCTCTTGAATGCGGAGGAGTAGAAGCGCAAACAACCTCCTTCCTCTTGATCCTAAAGTTGAACAAACACTTCACAGAGTGAGGAGGTAAGTCGAAGCTAGAACTAGTATAGAAAGAGAGTTGGACATCATAGTTCAACCACAACCAATAGAGATGGCAGGTAATGAAGAGCGTCCGGGATAGAAGCCACAAGGCCCAATCTTGCTAATATGACTCAGGCTATTGTGAAGCCTGATATCACGGGGCACTTTAAACTCAAACAGTACATGGTACAACTGATTCAGTCCATAGGACAACATGTGGGTCTATCTCATGAAGACCCGCAGAGGAACATTCAGAACTTTCTGGAAATTACAGACACTTACAATTATCCGAACGTTTTCAAGGACTATGTCAGGCTGACACTGTTTCCCTTTTCATTGCTGGGGGAAGCTAAGGAATGGTTGCAAAAGGAGCCCGCGAACTCAATAGACACTTGGGATGATCTGGTAAGGAAATTCTTAATCACGTTTTTCCCCACTAAGAAGACAAAGTCGCTGAGGAGCCAGATTCTTGGGTTCCAACAACAGGATTGCGAGATACTTCGTCAAGCTTGGGAAAGATATAAGAAGCTACTTAGAGACTGCCCTCATCATTGTCAGACTGATGAGGTGTTGGGTCAAACTTTTGTTGATGGGCTAGACGAGACATCAAAGATGAATCTTGATTCAGCTTGTGGGGGTAGTTGCATGGCGAGGTCGTATAGTGTAATCCAACTCCTGCTATATAATTTCACTGCTAATGATCATAATTGGCAAGGAGATAGGGACTCACGAAGAGCAATTAAACAGAAAGCAGCCGGTGTAATTGAGCTTGATGACTTCTCAGCCATGAGAGCAGATAGAAAAATTGGCAAATCAGATGAATAGAATGACAATGCACCAAACACAATATATGCAACATGTACAACAACATATGTCTACTTGATGCGAACTATGTGGTGACAGTCACACGAGTGACATGTGTCCCACGGATCCTGAATCTATCTACTATGTGGGGTAACAGAGCAGAGGTCCAATGAATCAACATGCACAATATGGGAACACTTACAATCCAAATTGGAAGAATCATCCTAACTTCTCATGAGGTGGAAATCAGCCGACTCAAAATAATTATAGGCCCCAAGGAAATTTCAATCAACCTCAGAAGCCACCCTAGCAAATAGAAGAGAGTACAAATGACTTGTTGAAGAAGTTGCTGCTAGACAATCAACAACTCAAGACCGACTTCAGAAATCTTGAGAGGCAAATGGGGCAGTTGGCGTCAAATCAAAATACTAGGCCTGCAGGCGCTCTTCCTAGTGATACAGAGAAGAACCCTCAAGTTAATGCAGTTACACTTAGAAATGGGAGGGAATTAGAAGAAGTGCCAAAGAAGAGAAAGGATAAGCCTACACCTGAGGGGGAATTGATTCCTAAGGAAACTAACGAGTCAAAGAAAGGTGATGCAAATTCAGAGCCAGTAGAGGTTGTAAGGCCACTGCCACCTTTCCCCCAAAGATTGCAGAAGAAGAATGATGATCGCATGTTCAACAAATTTCTCTCTATGTTGAGCCAGGTTCAATTGAATATTCCATTGGTAGATGTAATTTCTGAAATCCCAAAGTATGCTAAGTACATAAAAGATATAGTGGCTCACATGAGGAGATTGACTGAATTCGAGACAGTTGCACTTACTGAGGAGTGCACTTCAAGGGTCCAAAAAAAGCTTTCTCAAAAGCATAAGAATCCTGGCAGCTTCACCATCCCTATGCGAATTGGTAATAACGATGTGGGTCGTGCTCTTTGTGATTTGGGGGCGAGCATAAATCTGATGCCCTTGTCCTTATTCAAGCAATTGGCTTTGGGAGCTTCAAGACTAACCACTATAATGTTACAACTAGCTGATAGGTCCATAGTTTACCCTAAAGGAGTGATTGAAGATGTGTTGCTACAAATTGGGAAATTCATCTTCACAACTTACTTCATTATCCTAGATTATGAGGCTGATAAATAAGTTTCGATCATATTGGCACGACCTCTCTTGGCTACAAGTGATGCGATAATTAAAGTGAGAGAGGGAAAAATGATTATGAGGGTGGACAACGAGGAAGCAGTCTTTAATGTCTACAAGGTGATCCAACTTCCCCGCCATTATGAGGAACTCTCTATGATATCAGTTGTGGAGGTGGACGGGCAACTTCTTGACACGAGTGTATATCTAGACTATTCTTTAGAGAAAGCACTCATGTTGTTCGAAAGCTTGAGGATTGATGATGAGGTTGAGGAGATGATGCATATCCTAGATGCATCATGTGCTTACATATAGGGATTAAACACCTTTGAGCCCCTAAATAGGACAAGTGGGCCTCCTCCAACGCCATCGATTGAAGAAGCTCCCAAATTGGAACTTAAACCCTTGCCCCCTCACCTTCAATATGCTTACTTGGGTGGTTCTGACACTTTACCTGTTATTGTTTCTTCTGACTTGTCTAAATTGCAGGAAGAAAAGCTGTTGAGAGTGCTACGTGAGCACAAGCGAGCAATTAGGTGGACGATGTCTGACATTAGAGGCATTAGTCTAGTTTTCTGCATGCATAAAATCCTCATTGAGGACGGACACAAGCCAAGTGTAGAGCAGCAACGCCGCCTAAATCCAATCATGAAAGAGGTGGTAAGAAAAGAAGTGATTAAGTGGCTTGATGCAGGTATTGTGTTTCCAATCTCTGATAGTAAATGTGTAAGCCCCATCCAATATGTGCCTAAGAAAGGGGGGATGGCTGTAGTGGTTAATGAAAATAATAACTTGATTCCCATAAGAACTGTCACTAGGTGGTGAATTTACATAGATTATAGAAAATTGAACAATGCCACTCGGAAGGACCACATTCCCCTCCCCTTTATTGACCAAATGCTTGATAGATTAGCTGGCCAGGAATACTACCGTTTTCTATATGGCTATTCGGGGTATAATAAGATTTCTTTAGCCAGAGGACCAAGAGAAGACCACATTTACGTGTCCCTATGGCACATATGCATTCAAGAGAATGCCCTTTGGTCTCTGTAATGCACCTGCAACTTTTCAAAGGTGTATGATGGCTATTTTTACTGACATGGTTGAATGACTTGTAGAAGTGTTCATGGATGATTTCTCCATGTTTGGGTGCTCTTTTGATAATTGTTTAATGAACCTTGATAAAGTGCTTGCTAGGTGTGAAGAGACAAACTTGGTACTAAACTGGGAAATGTGCCATTCATAGTATGTGAAGGTATAGTCTTGGGGCACAAGGTGTCCAAAAATGGTTTGCAGGTAAACAAAGCAAGGTGGAAGCAATTGAAAAAGTGCCCCCGCTGACAACCGTCAAAGGCATTTGCAGTTTCTTGGGCCATGCAGGTTTTTATCGTCGTTTCATTAAAGATTTTTAGAAAATTTCTTCTCCTTTGTGCAGGCTTCTTGAGAAAGACATCCCCTTCAATTTTGATGATGCCTGTCTGAAAGCATTTGAGGAGCTGAAGGGAAGATTGGTAACTGCACCAATTATCATTGCCCCAGATTGGGCGCAGCCATTTGAGTTGATGTGCGATGCGAGTGACATAGCAATCAGAGCTATTTTGGGGCAAAAGAGGGATAAACTTTTTTACTCCATCTATTACACAAGCAAAACTCTGAATCCAACCCAGATGAATTACACTGTTACTGAAAAAGTGTTGCTTGCAGTGGTGTGGGCGTTTGACAAGTTCAGATCCTATCTGGTGGGAACCAAAGTCATTGTCTACACAGATCATTCAGCTATAAGGTACTTATTTGAAAAGAAAGACGCCAAGCCGAGGCTGATTCGTTGGGTCCTCCTCTTGCAAGAATTTGACTTAGAGATCCGAGATCGAAAAGGGACAGA